>JAQMWT010000096.1:0-185490 GCA_029834535.1 Chrysophaeum taylorii
GCGTGTGAATCCGATTTACGGGCCCCGTGCAGCCAATGACGCCCAAAGGAATGGACCCGCCGCTGCTACGCTCGATGCTATGAGTCTACCTCCGGACATTCAGGTGGATGACACTTCGTCTCCACGATCGACGGACGATGCGTCGCAGAGGATTATCTCGAGTGATAAGCGCGCACCTGTTTACACTCCCATCGAACGTCACGTGCCCTGTATTGCTGACGGGTAGATATTGTTGGGACGACGTACGTCGGGGACGACGCCTTCTTCTTTTTGCAGGCTCCCCGACGAACCGATTACAGACGTTTGCAGACGTTTGTGCAGATGTTTTATTCCTTTGACGATGGCAGACGTTTCTGTGTGCCGACATTTTTAGTGACGGGGCGATTGCCGATATTCTGAGGGATGGAGTGGATGATAGGCCGAGGAAACGGCCGAGAAAATGAATACGAAAGCGGAAGAGACGAAGAATCTTATAACGCATGAACTGCCTTTGGAGCTCAGTGAAAGCCCTGGCGTATTGCTCACGAACGAAGAGTTCAAAACATTTTCAGCCTGCGTATGATGATGGCTGTGGATAAAGAAAGATCCCGAACATACCATGAGGATGAGTATAGCTGCCGCCGGAATCGAATTTGGATGGGACGATCAGCATGCTGATACGAGGAAGATGAGCACGACGGTATGGATGAGTCACTGTTTCTGAAAGAAACCGCCAGAGCGGGAAGTGCGATTCCGACCCCGAGGCATGGATTTATTCGCCAACGGCACGATTTACGTTTTTGGTCGGCAGTTTTGGCAAGAAGACGACGCATGTGTCGATGTTTCGATAGACGAGACGATTGAGACAGTTCGATAGGCTTGGGAGCACCAGTCGCCTACAGGGACGATCCAGCAGGGTAATGGACCGCCGAACTGACGCCAGAGAGAGACAAAGATACAAGTGCCCCAGTCGAAGTTCGCGCCGGCACAGACGACGCCGATCGCGCGACGACGAATACGACGGAGGCCGACACCAATATAATTTGGGTTGCGCTACGCTCGCGTTTACGACCCTTGCGGTCAACAGTTACCATTGGAGTGATGTGTACCCGAACACGGACACCCGCACCGACGACGCAGCCGACGCTCTGCTGCGGCCGCATTCGAAGATCTTGTCGCCCGCCGATGGACGAGCCACCCAACGACGTGCTGACCGATCGTCGGTCTTTGGCTTTACAGATTTATGAGGAGATGTTCGAGCGATGAACTCGAAGATTCGCGATGACCTGAAGCTCCACGGTACGGAGCGCGATTCAGATTCGGAAGATGAAGAAGCTACACCTTGCGAACCAGTGTCCGCGATAACGTTACTGACGAGTCGTCCACGGACGACCCACCGTTTGTTTTTGAGGAAGCCCTTCCTATCGGCTTATCTTTGGACCCTCCAGGGACGACCTTTGGCGACCAAACTGGCTGTGAGCCAGACAAGGATTTCTGCAGTGATAGCTCGTGTGATCGTTCGACGTATGAGCACGAGACCATCGCGAGTGACGCAGACGACGATCTTACGATAAAGTTGACGTCGGGGACGACGCCATCTTTTCCTGCGGACCCCGAAACGGTTTCGGCCACGACGGATCGAGCCACGGACACGCCGCCGGAAGAAAAGGATAGACTTAAGAAGAGATTAGCAGCGTTCTGGATCGGGACGAAGACGAGCCAACGTGGAACCTGCAGGATTGGTGGTGGACAGAACTCGGAACTTCTGCTAAAGAAGCCACCAGAACAACCGCTCAGCCACGGACTCGAAGCCGCAGCCGACACGGAACCGATCGCCGATGATGGCGATGATCAACCAACGACGAACGAATCTACGGATGCGTTCTGAAAACGAAATGAATGAGTTATGGGAGGTCCTTTGCTTCCAAGAATAGCGAAGATCGGATCCCCACCAGCACTGATTCCTTGAGATTGTCTTGAGGAAGAGCGAAAGCCGCCAGATAAAGAGGCTGCCGCGAGCGTTATGTCGATGACGCCAACAACAGATGATACGAAAGCTCAAGCCGCGGTATCGATGCCCAACCCCGGAGATGAGCGAGTCAGAGCCCGATGTGCTCACACTTCGTTGACGCCGCGAGATGGCAAGACGATCGAAGATGATTTGATTACCCTCCGTTGTTTAGATACGGGTACTCTTACGTTTATGGCCTGTCACATCTACAGGAATCGGGACGGACCGAAATTCTCGACGACCATCGGTGTCGATGGAATGGCAGATGTTTCTTATATTTGCCGAGAAATGGTCAGAAAGTTGGCCAAAGATCAGTTGATTTTCGATGAAGGCGAACTTCCGATTAAGCGCAAGCTGCACGGATCAGGGTTGAATACGACGACAATCTTTCGTTGGATCGCGATTCGGGTCGCCCTCGCCGACAACATCGCCGCCCCCCATTGTCGCTATTGTGGCCGATGCGAACTATCTGTTCCTGTTGGGAGGGCGCGATATACGAGTTTTAGGAGCCGTCGTGGACTACCCCCACGATCGAATTTGTTTATATCGAACCCAAGTCGTCTACGGGCGCAAGAAGATTAAGTTCAAGGATGAACGAATCGATGCACCCATCGTGACCTTTCGATCTATTTACGATCGAGGCCCGATAACAGTGCCGATTTACAATCATCAACACGATGCATTTCGGAAGAGTCTCGACCTAGTCAAGACTCGAGTTTACGCTCGCTTGAGCACGATTAAAGATCTCCGAAGCCCGCCGCCGGAACGGACGGTAGCCTTGGCTACGCGGGGACATGCTACGACCAAATTCTCCCCAGCTCCGGGAGAAGACGCGCGAGGAGCAGTGGCTTACGCTGCGCGCGCGCTTCAAATCGAGCCCGGTCGAACTTACAATCTACGGGTTATTTTGTCGAAGCCTATGGAAATGGGACAGGTTTTCATCGCTACGTTTGCTGAGAACGAGCAGTTTGGAGTTGTCGAAGGAATGTGTTCTTCTTGCGAAGAGCACGACCGATCCGCTGCTCGGGTTGCGGTTACTGCCGCGGAAGAAGTGCCGACGGTCGTCACTCAAGGCGAAGTCCTTGCAATTGGCGATATCGTTAGGTACAAAGATGAGTTGAACGTCTCTACGATCAACGAACTTACGAAAGAATGTGAAGAAGGATACGACAAGGGGAACCTTTCTTTCACCGTTTCCGTCGCTAGTCATTTGACGCATTGCGACGCGTCTCCCCCGCCGATGTTGCTGAGCACGGCGCAGAAGGACGCTGCGACCGCTATGGCGGACAAGTCCTCCCTCAAACGACCCGAAGGCGACGACGATTTTGCTCGAAGCTCGGAAGAAGATGAAAAGAAGTGCCGCGAGATCACCGAAGCGGAGATCCGTCGCCGATACGAAAAGGTTCAATGGCTTCCAATCACTTATCGCAAGGTGGTGATGCTGTTCAGTGGAGCCGGAGGCAGTACTTTAGGTCTCCAACGAGCCAACGAATTGTGTGGGACGTCGTTTCGAGTCGTGCTAGCACTCGATGCGTCGGACACCGCCAACCAGATCCACCATAAGAATTTTCCGAACATTCCTGTGGTGCAGCACACACTGTGTGTTTGCTATGTTACAACCTTACGGTTGATTGAATCTTATTTACCCAACGCGGAATGGTCGTCGTCGATGTGTATCGCGTCGCCACCCTGCGTACACTCCGCTCTGTGCAACTTGACTTCCAGTGATGTTGAGAAGGGAGTCACCGCTACCCACTGGACGATGAAATTATGCAAGATGGCTGGTTTCTTCATCTGGTTGATAGAGCAGGAGGCCTCGATTATTTCTTACGTTGCACGTTTGCACCCTTACGTGTACGTCGTCAATTTTTATGACATAACGCCCAGTTTGATGAGCTGTCGCGTGCGATTGTTGGTTTCCAGCCACCCGCTCCATTTGCGGGCAGTTCCAAAGACTCGCAAGAATATGCAGCAAGGGTTCGCCGCCGCACTTGGCTACGCCGACGAACGACATTTACTTCAGATGAACAATTTAGGATCATCGCGAGCCGCGACAGACGCAGCTTACACCGTTACGCGATTCCCGCTTCGTGTAGGACCGCACCGTTCCGATTACAGATCTTTGAATCTGAAAATGACTTCGGAGTTGCTGACAATGCCCCTTGATTTTGATTGGGCCGGCTTCTCCAGGACGACCTCGTTGAAACACTTGGCGTCCGTCGTGCCACCAGACACGATGACCTTATTAGTACTCGATCTGCACAACTCTGTGACCAAGGATTTTCACTTGAGCGGCGAAGCTTTGCCGTCGGCGTTGAGTCCTGCAGACCGACCGTTTGATTATTATTTGCAAATTGATGAAACCACCCTTCGTCACGTACAAGCTCCGCTGTTAAACACGCGCACATGTGTCGTAAGATGGGTATCGACTGATGATCTCCAAGATCGCACCAAATGGAAACCTCCAGAGGTACCGTTGATTCCGCCTGCAACAGATGAGCCGGGGACGTCTCATGCTTCTTCTGCTGCCCCCCCCTCGACAACCAAATTTGGACGTTCCGCCAGATCCTGAGCGAGATCGGGAACCGAAGATTAAGAGCGAGCCGAAGGTTCGTGTCGAGAGGATCAACAAAAGCCACCCGGAAGTGAGACTAAAATATGATAAAACGTTTGATGTGCCATGGAAAGATGCGCGCGATGCTGAGGGTGCACCGCTGCCGCAAACTCCTGAGCATGTCAAGGATAATAAAGCCATGAAAGTCCAAGTTCCTACGAACAAAGAAGTTGATAAGGTTGTTCAGGAGCTGGGAATTCCTGACAATCCGCACTTAGATGACGAGGCGAAACTGATGCTCCGTCACTGTGTGCAATATTCTTGGGCCTTTTTCGACCCGATCATGAGACCTGTGGACTCACCTCCTGTGTCTCAACGATTCAAAGACGCGAATCCGCGACCGATTAAGATGACGCCCTACCGATTGACGCCTGCGAAGCTCGATTGTCTCCGCAAGCAGATCAGCGAGTGGTGCCGGGATGGAGTCATTCGCCCGGCCAACTCACCTTGGGGCTTTCCTGTGTTGATGCTTCCGAAGAAAAGAGCTGAGATTGGAACGTCCAACGCGTTCCGTGCTGCAGTTGACTTACGTCAGCTCAACGATCAACTGGTCAATGACAGTTGGCCGAACATTCGACAAGATGATGCTTTAGCTTTTCTCGCTATGCGACGATGGCGGACATGCATTGATATTAGATGGGGATACCACAACCTTCGTCTGGATCCGGCAGCGCAAGATGCTGTCACGACGGTTAGCCCACTTGGCGCTCATAGTTTCTTGCGATTACCTCTAGGTGTGAAGACGGCCGGAGCTCTGTTCTGCAAGCAAATGGCGAGCGACCTTTCGAAATGGATGTATCGAGACTTGGTTGCGTTTGTTGACGATATTATGATGGGGTCCGACGATCTTCATAGACATTTACAAGTTTTGATCGAAGTGATGTGTCATTTGGCACAGAGAGGGTACAGCGGTCGAACCGCGAAGTTCCACCTCAAGGATGATATAGAATTTCTGGGACACATTTCGACCCCAGAAGGCTTGAAGCCGAATTCGAAGACGCTGGAAGCACTGCAGAAGATGCCGATTCCAGGTACTTTACCGAATACTTCCTCGAAGACCCAGATACGCTCTTTTATCGGCATGAGTAATTATTGCCGGCGATATGTGAAGGGCTATTCGAAGATCGTGGAACCGCTAAGACGATTATGCCTCGAAGGTGTAAAGTTCGAGTGGACGCCCGAGTGTCAGAAAGCTTGGGATACGATTATTGAAGCTTTGGTTGATTCCCGTGGAGTCTACCACCCCGATTACGATCTGCCTTTCAGATCTGATCAGATGCTTCCAAGGATGGACTTGGAGCGTGTCTCTTCAGGATTGTCGAAGTCAAGGACGATGCCGGAAGAGTGACTCGAGAAGAACGAGTGATTGAATATTGGAGCAGAGCTGTGCCGAAGGAGATGCGCAATTATGAGCCCCGTCGGTTAGAGCTACTGGCAGTAATACTTTCTCTAGAGCACTTTCGAGCCTACATAGAAGGGCACCGGACTGTTTTGGAGACCGATCACCGAAATTTGACGTTTTTACGTAAGGCGGCGCACTCGTCTGGACAGCTTGCTCGTTGGGCGATGTGCCTCGCCAATCTTGACCCTGAACTTGGTTACAAGCCGGGAAAGTCACCGGGAATGAGTATCCCTGACTGTCTCTCCCGCAATCCGATAGACCAAGTCATCGAGACTGACGAGTTTGGAGAACCTTTGAACCACGCTTATCTGGTGTTCCAAGAGCTTCCCCGACCTGTTGATGACCGAGGAGTTCCCGTCTCCGGCTGCCACTTCATAATGTCGTTTGTTACGACCGAACTGCCGGAAGACGAAGACGAAGACCCTGAAAAGGATCCGATAAAATTGGCTACGTCTCACGCTACAAGACAACGTCGGAAGAACCGTGCGCGCGATGAGCCGGAGATCTTCAAGGGCGCAGCCGCTTACAAAGATTATATCGATAAAATACCCGATAATATGACGCTCGCTGAGATCGCACGTGAGCAAGAATCTGATGCTACTTGCGAGGATATTCGCTACCGAATGGTCAGACGCCGCGACGTTCCCGAGCGTACGAACGATTCGAAGTTGTTAAAGACGTTCTTTACCGCATTTCTGCTGATTTGCACCCGATGATTGTTGCACCTGCTACGTTGCGCAAGCGCATTATTCGACTCTACCATGACGCTCCGGTTAACGGTGGTCATATGGGACGTCACAGTACCGTCTAGGCTATCCAAGAACGATTTTGGTGGCCCCACATGTCGAACGAAGTTGGAGTCTTCATTGCTGAATGTTTAGTTTGCCAGAAAGCTCGTACGCCTGAGCCGAAACGAGCTGGACTCTTGCAGCAGCCCGTCTACGATGGTGATGGTGCTGTTCTTTGCATGGATTTATTTGGACCTTTGCCCAGCGCTGGTCCCGAGACGTATCTTCTAGTATTTTTTGATCCGTTCTCGCATTTCTTGATTCTGGATGTTTTGAACGATAAGACTGCCGAGTCTGTCCTCGAGTCTTTTGTCATTAACATCCTCCTCAAGGGCTACTTGCCCCAGATGATTCGTACCGACAACGGTAAAGAGTTCGTGAACAAGTTGATGCGCGAGTTTTGCCATCTCTTTAACACGCGATACCAAACTACGATTCCTTATCATGCCCAGTCGAACCCGGCTGAGCGTGTTAACCGATTTATCAAGGCCTTCCTCCGTGCTTGCCTTCAGGGCCGGAACATTACGGATTGGCCCGACTTTGCCCATTATATTGCGTTTTATTACAACCGCAAGTTTATTCCAGGCACGCAGATTTCTCCCTTTATGCTGTGCCTGAACCGTCAGCCGATGTTGCCGACTGACTACACGCTTATGGACTTTGATACGCGATTATTGCCGAAGACTCGCTCTGATGCAGTCGCCGAAACTCGTGAACGATTGAAGTATTATACGAAGATCGTCCGCGAGGCTCGTGATAAAGCTTTGAAGAAACAACGATTGGCCTACAATGCCGATCATGTTGATGTTGAATACAAGGAAGGATCGCACGTTTTGCTCTACATTCCTTTCCTCCAGAACAAACTTCGACCGGAATGGCGCGGACCGTTTATTATCAAGGAACGCCTTTCCCCGGTCACCTATAGGATTGAGTCTCTCGACTCTCCGCCCGAAGAGCGACGTGTTCATGTTAGTCAGATCACGCCTGTGATGGTACCTCCGATCGTTGATCAAACCATCCGCAAACCCGAAGAAACCTACCGTGATGATTATCAGCACGGTAAGTTTGTTGTTTTCCGGATTCCTGACCGGAAGCGCTCTGATTGGCGCAAGAAGATTTATGTTGCTGAAGTTTGCGAGCCTTACGATTACCAAAATGATCGTGTTGCTCTACATTTCTACTCCGATTTTTGTCCGAACGATGATGTCGCTTATTTCAAGCCGACCTCACCTTTCGCACCGCACGCTCAAGCCCGAGTTCAAGGACGTTGAAGGTCGAAGTTTCACCGACAAGTCCAGAATTTCCTCCAACACAACTCCTTGTGTCACGGATTTCGCTCCGCACGAGATTGATGTGTTGATCCCCAAGTTTACTTTACGCAGTGGCCGAGTTCCTGAACCGGTCATCACCCGCGTTTACCAGAAGATTCGTTCACGAGATGCTCGTAAGGCGAAGCCGCGCTCCTCGCGCTAGCATCTCGCTGGGGCAGCTCGAATTCTTACCAGAGGAGTCCTGTGCCGGCAACTCCCGCCACGTAAGGCTTACCCCTCTTCTAGGCCCCCCCTTATCAGGGGCACCGTACTCCGTTCTGATGATGTCAGTTTTCTCTATGACATCATCTTCCCTGATTTCTGTGATTCAACTGTTTTTAATCATAATTTGACATAAAGCAACAGCCGATCCTCAAGTAGTGAGGACCAGGCACGGAAGTTGTTTGTGGTTGCGTGGCGGGAGAACGGCCATCCTCGTCCAGTGACTCCATCAAGGGCACGGACGCGAGCGGCGAGCCAGGATTCGAAGGCACGCCAGGTAGGCCTAAATTCTCCTTACGCCACACTGTTGTTCTGCGAGCTGTTGTCGCGCTAAAACGCCAAGCACCTTGGGCCTGAAGTAAAGTGATTACGGGGGCTGCATTGAGTCCTTGCGCCGAAGTCGATGTCAGAGCGCATTTGATTAACTTACTAACTAGCTTCTAACTTCTGTCATCTCCGTTCTTTGCCTGCCTGCCCCTTTGCTCTTTTCTTGCTTATTGCTTCATCGTTATCCGAAGTCCCCTTAGTCTTTCTTTGAAATCCTCAATTTTGACTAAGTTCAAAATTGACTCGTCGAGCCTGCCTGCCTGCCCGCCTGATTAAATTGTGAAGCGTCGCTCTTCGAGTCGTTCTGCGAGCGTGGCTTAACCCCATATTAGTCCCAGTTCTTTTCTTTTCCCTTGACATCTTCCGCACACACCCCCCTCTTAGCAGTCGACATTTAAAGACATCTTCTACAGCTCCTTGCGTCACTCCTTTTTGCCCTGCTCACAACTTCCTACTTCTACCCGCACCTACATTCGTTCCTGCTTCATTTTTGTATTCATCCTTGTTTCCCTCTGCGCTCGTCCATTCTTGCTCTTGATTTCATTGTTGACTCTACTAAGAATTGCCAAAATACATCCTTGTATGCTGTATTGTTTTAGTCGAATTTGAACTTTGAGGAAGTTTTCGAAAAGTTGCTAGCTCACCAGCTGAAGTTGCCGCTTCTTCTCCATAAGACTTAGTTATGCGCGATGATGAGGAAGTGCGTGGGCTCAGGGAAGACCTCGCTCGTTGTAAGGCGAACTGCAGCAAGCTAGGCGCCAAGGCCGAGAAATCAGAGCGCCAGCTCAAGATGTCACGCGCCTCTACCCAAGGTTTTGCGGGCGGAGCTCTTGCCGAACCCAACGAGAAGCTCGAGAATGTAAGGCGGGAACTGCACGACATTCGGCGCGAGGCACTACCAAGAAAAGTTCCTTGACGCCGTCAATCGCTAGAAGCACCTCGAAGAAGCCTCGCGGGTATTGGTTCTCCACCGCCAGAACGCGCTGGATCGCGAGAAGCGCGCGCACAACGGCGAGGTTAGCGCGAGGGGTGAGAAGGCGCGCTCCAATTCAAGACCGAAGGGCTCTTGGCAAAGCAAAAGGCCGTCAACGTCCGACTCCACTCACTATAAGATCGCGAGCCTTGTTCGCGACCAGAAAGGGCTGTGAAAAGACGGCTTCCAGGGGGCGATGACACGACGGTCCCCCCTACCCTCCGCACGAAAATTTGGCGCTGGGGGATCCGCGACCCCCTTCCCGGAGCTTGTCAATAGCGCCATTGGGTCTCGGACCCCTCCCCCGGGACGACGACTGGCATTGCTGCAGTAGACAGACTCTACTCGTCAAGTTACAGATCAGCCAGGCATTTGGGGCTGGAAGGAGGGTTGTGGCATGCAACGGTAACCACGAGGAAGCCACACGGGTGCACCTCGAGTGCTCAGGGCACACCGAAGTCCCCCTTGGACCCTGGGGATGCCTCTCATGCATCGCGGCAGATCTTCGCATCCCTGAAACTGAAGAAAGTAAGCGGTCCGAGCCGAAAACAGGTCGCATTCAGTACCTCGTCACGTACTACGGCTCGGAGTCGCGCGTTTGGTTACGGCACAATGATCTCTCTTCAACAGAGCCCACTCTGATCCGAGCCTTCAACGCCCGCGCCCGAGAAGAGCGCGAGGCTCGCAGAGGCGCTCCCCCCGACAGAGCCGCCGAGCCCCAGTTAGCGGCGGTCCGTAGAATGGTAGCGCAAAAGACCGCCTGGCAAGCAGTTGACTCTCGGGTAAGTGGCCTCTTCGGGGCTGGTGAGGGCTACAGACAGGCGCGTAGGCGTAGGTGCGCTCTCCTAGTGTGTGCGCGCGGCCAGGATCCCCCGCCAGCTTGAAATTTTAGCGCTCGGGGGTCGCAGACCTCCATCCCAGCAAACGAACTGAAGCGCTGGGGGGTCGCGAACCCCCCGCCCAGCATCTCGCTGTCCTCGCGCGCCCCACCCACCCCCTGGAAGCGGTCTTCGAACAGCCAAGAGGTCGCGGCAGCGAGACTCGAGTTGAAGAAGCAGGGGCACTACATGCGCAGCAAAAAGCTCATTCTCGACGATATTTATGCGGCCTTTTACGCCGCTGACCAACGCGCGGCCAAGCGCCAAGCCTGCACGTGCCTGCAGCCCTTCCGGGAAAAGGCTGTGCCTCAGTGCGACGACTTTTCGTGCGGCACTGTCGAAACCTCACAAGACGACGACGAAAACGACAACGACGACTCGAACTAGTTCGTCTTCGCCGTTCCCCAACTACCCATCAGAGGGACCAACGCCCCAAGAGCGCATGATCAAGGATCGCCGAGCATATTATTAAACCCTGAGAGTGCTCCCCGAGAGGCCCGCGCCGCGTGTGCTCTCGACTCAGATAATGAAAGTTCCACAAGCCCCAGACTTCTTCAACAACACATGACCCGCGCACGGCCATGAGACGTCGTCGTGGAAGTGTATCGAAGCGGCCAAACTGCAGTGAGTCCGCCGGTACTGTTCTTGCGAGTACAGCTTCTTCGCCGGACTGGGTGGTTTTCCGCCTCTCTCTTCACCAGGCTCCAATCGTGCTCGACTTGCGTGCGCATTGCTCAACTGCCCATTTATTCTCTTGCTGATGGCGCTAGCACCGCTCTGTAGGTTCGTCCACGGTCGGTGGCCTCTTGTCACCGCGCATCGAGCGTGTTGCGATGGCGACCAACTGTCAGGAGCCCGAATAGTGGTGGATTGCGAATAGAGAAGTAATAGAAGCACTCTAGTAGGCACTCATCAAGAATGGCGGCGACTCCGCCTAAGGAGGCATCTCGGGTGCCAGACTCTGACGCCCTGGGGTGAGCGCCTCTTGTACCCCCCCCGCTCCGTGATACTAGTCTGCGCTTCCGCGCTCACATCCCACATCTCACAGTCGGCTATTAAGAAAATCCCACAGCAGGTAATCACACGCACGTTAGTACGGCCTGGTTGGTGGCTTCGGCGGAAACAGAGGTTGGAGACATAGTTTGATGGCGTCGTTCATCAACCTTGCAGCACCCCGAGGAAGGACCTGCAGGGCTTTCATAGCACGGTGCCGTTTGCATACACATCGACGTCGATGGCGCGGATAGCGCGCTGGAAGTCGGAATAGTAGTCGTTGGCTCCTAAAGTTGTGTTCCTTTCGCGCAGTTGGTCGAACCAGTCCGCGCAGCAAATAAAGGTTTGGCCTTCCTCGTGGAGTCTAGAAAATTTCGCCTCGCCCGTCCGCTTGCCGCCGTTGACGCAGTGGACGACGGTGGCCTCGGGATGCGCGACCTCGCAGTGGTCGCGCGAGTAGTCGTACGTGGGAAGGAGGGCGACGCTTAAGTTGAACTTTTTTCTGAGGCCGACGTGAGCTCTTCCCGACGTTTCGAAACCATCCCGGAGCCACTCTATCTGGGAATCGTTGAGGAGAGAGTTGATGGCGAACTGGTCGTCAAATTCGCCGAGCTTCTTGGCGTAGCGGACAGTATCGGAGATCTTGGTCTTGTGAACGAGTTGTGCGAGAAAGACTTCGGTCGCGATCGAACGTTTGAAAGCGATAAATCCCATGCACAATGCTCCGGTGCGCCATTCGTGGGCAAACTCGCTGGGGAAATGTCCCTGGCTCGCGAGGACGTCAAACGTGCCGAGGCGGTCGATGAGATCGGGTCGCGGGTCCCTCTGCCAAATCGCGTCGCTGTCGGTGAGGAGGACGTCGAGCTTGGCGTCGTTGACGAGGACCTCGAGGACGCGCACGCGAAACGCCCAAAGTCCGCCGAAGTTCTCCTGCCACCCCGTCATGCCGTCGTAGCACGGCGGTGCTCCCATTGCCTTGAGCGTTGCGGGGAGCTCGTCGTCGAGGCAGACGAGGTTGAGCTTTGAGGGCATCGAGTTATCGAGCCTCGACATGGCCACCATCGCGTTGATCACCACCTCCAAATATCCCGTGTCGGAAAACGTCACCGTGAAGAGGTCCTCGTCTTGCGCCGCCGCTCGCTCCTGGGCCCAGTCTACGAGGCTCGGACGTCGTTCCTCGAACCACGTGGCGTGAGTCATGCGAACCGATCCGCCGACGTTCAACGCTGCCGTCGATGTTCGCGAAAACGCCGCCAAACCCACCAACCACATCGCCATTTCGAAACCAAAGTATCGGTTTTGCGGCAAAGTTAAGCGACGGGGCGCTGCGAAGAAGCAACGCGAAGCGAACGAAGCGAACTAATTTAATACAGCGGACGTCGAAAACAAAAAAAAACTGCTGACTACTAAAACCTAAACAAAATTACGGGAATGAAGGAAGGCGAGGAGGAAGTTTCCTGAACTTCCGGCGACCGTTAATTATGAAGCGGCGAAGCAGGGATCGTTCCTGTTCACTGCGATCAACGAACGAGAAGTCGCGATAGCCGGCGATACTAAGGCATGCTTGTGTTTGGCGTCGGCGGATCGACGGCGCGCGTATCGTGTAAACACGGCGAGATTCAACAACGAAGCATATTGTCTCCCGGCTGGCTGTCGAATCAGAGAGAGACGGCGTACGTGACTTGTGGTATCATCATCACCTGCAAAGGACTCGTGCGTTGCCAAGCAGAAACAAACGTGACTCGTCGCGACAAAATTAGTCCTGCGGCAATGTTTGCGTCTGCAGCCCGTCCGCGACTCTAGGTGCGCGGCAGTGCGGACACCAGACAGACGACGTGGATATGCCCGTCATTCTCGTGAGCAGCCGCCGCCTTTCACTGTCTTGCTACATTCACCGCGCGACACTGTCGCTGTAAGATTGTACGCGCACGTAGCAGCCGTCAACGAGCGCACCACTGCTCAAGACGCGCCGGTTGGTGCTCGCGATGGAGGCACCTGCCGCCAAAAAAATGTGAAAAGGGACGACGCAGATGCGCGTGTGACACTACACAACGCTGAGGAGCTTCTCACCCGGACCTTTTCTTCTGATCATGCCAAGGTTCGAGCCAAAAGTGCTTTTTGGAAATCAAAATTGATAACGCCAATAACCCTGCTCTCGAACATCCGGCCTCGCGGGGAATTTTCCCGACTACCGTCTCGTTCTGTAATGGCGTGTTTCGTGCGCACCCGAAATGAATGCACGCTGGTCGACGCACACCTCGACGGACGGACGCACGCAGAGAGCTCTAACGATTTATACATAGACAACAAGACCGGAGACTTTCTTTGAGGTGAGATATTCAGGATGATGATGATGGTGTCAATTTCGGCTTGGGAAAGCTGATAGTGCCAGGTCGTTGCACGGTGATGACGCCGGGTATGCTTCGGCGGGGCTGGGTGGTGCGGGGTCGATGGTCGTCGTGGAGCTTGGTCCGAATGCTAGGGGGCGATTTCATTGCGGGGTCGACGACGGAAACGCGACGGTGGGGGAGCTCTCCGCCGGACTTTGATCTCGCGAGAAGGACGTCGGTCGGCGGGACGGTGATCTTGCGTTTCTCGATTTCGATGAAGTCTTTTATTCTTGCGTCGGCCATAAGGGAATACTTACGGATGTTAAAGTTGTTGCGCGGGAGCGAAGTGCGCGGGGCGACGACGCCAGACTTGGCAGAGCGCGGGAGCGAAGTGCGCGGGGCGACGACGCCAGACTTGGCAGCGCGCGAGTCGTCGTGCCTCTTCTCCAAAATTAGGGGCTCGATCGTCGGGAGTGGCGGGAGTGGCGTCTCGGCGCCGACCCCCGGGGATCCGCCGCCCGAGCTCCAGATGGCGTTTTTCAACGCGCGGTCGGCGTCGCGAATCTCCTGCCGCAGCTTGTGGACCTTGTGATCCAACGCCGTCAGCTTTTGGCTCTTTATATCGTCGTTTTGAGCGCGCATGCTCTCGAGGGCCTTGAGGTTGTTCTCGCGCTCCTCGCGTACCGCTGCGATCTCGGCCTTGACTTGCTTCGCGTGGCGCTCGACCCCCGCGTTGTCGACGTCGACGGCCGCGAGCCGATCCTTGGTCTCCGCGAGCTTCCGAGCGACTTTGGCGATCTTCTCCGAGATGACGTCCCGCTGCTCGAAGGCGAGGTCCTGCTGTGCCTCGAGGGCCTGCATCGCCTTGACGATCGCCGCCTGCTGGTCCTGGGAAATCCTCTCGCCGTTCTCGTCGCGCATGGCGCTCGCCAATCTCTTTTGCTGGGAGAGACTTTTGGCTGCTTGAGCCTTTTCCCGAAGCCTCGCCCCCGCATCGTCGGCGTTCCCGAGGTTCGAGATGTACTGGAGTTCGTCGGATGACCGCACCTGCGCCCGCAGCGGGTGCGGCAAGGCTTTGGGCATAGCGCGCGCAAAGATCCTATGACGTCATAATTCCAGGAATGTTTACACGACCCTGTCGTGGGGGCGGCGTCGCCTTTTCGGGGAGCGTCTTCGTCCCGCGCGTGCGCGCCAGCAGCTCCTCAAATGAGCGGCCTACGACGTCGCGAACAACCGGGCGCACGTGACTGATTCCACAGCGCCAAGCTCCTTTTCGTGACTCACGGCATCGCGCAGCGCCTCGACCTCGCCGACGACGTTTAAGATGGTGCAAGGAAGGCGCTATTCGCGGATCCCATGTGGCACTGGCGCATCCATGCAGCGTGGACGTAGGTTCGGCCATAAGTACGGGTGGTGGCTTCTCGGCGAAGGTTTCCTGGTCTAGGAATGAGTAGTGGACACAATCATCACCTACAGGCCGCCCTGGCACGTACCAGCTATCGAGACTCCCCCCCTTGGGCACACGCTCTCATGCAAGAGGCGCCTTTGCTGTGTGCAGACACTCAAAGCGCATTTTTTTTTGGATACTAAAGTAGTGAATTGGGCGGTGTCAGTGCCAGAAGAAATAAGACTGTCGTCTACGGCAACGTAGGGAAGGAATGGCCCATTGTGGTGATATGGGGTCGCGGAAATTATAAAAGCACGTGTCGGTCTGCGAGAGCGCGCGAACTGCAGAGTGCGAACGAAGGGCGTATCTAAAATTGATGACCCATAGGATCTCCAAGCCTGAGGCCATAGAGGTAAAAACAAGTGCAGGCCAATAAGTTCACCTCGTCCCAATATCTCTAACCCTAGTAAGTTCGCCTGGTCCCAGTAAGTTCACCTGGTAGTTAGTTCACTTAGTCCCAATCTCTAACCCGGCGTAAACCCACTCGTAGAGGTAAACCCCAATAAGAGGGTAAGTAATGGTCAGGGTCGTGATGGCCGATGGAATGAGTACGTCTCCGCTGGGCTCGCAGTCGTTTCACGATGAGCGATAACGGGCGGCAAGATCCATTTGGCGACAAGCACGGCCTCGGTCGCGTCGCTGTGACCGCGTTGTGCTTAGGCCTCGTTTGTGGCGCCCATCTCGTAATCCTCGTCGAGAGCTCGAGTCGCAGGACTACGGCATGGGCGTTGTACGTCGTGGTTGTGTGTTCGTTCCACTTTTTGGAATTCCTGAGCACAGCGCTCTACAAGTGGCGAGATTTGAGCTTCGATTCGTTCTTGGTGAATCACTCGACCGCGTACTCGGCGGCGCTCGCCGCAGGCGTTGGTGAGTTTTGGGTTGAAGTACCCTTCTTTTCGCCGTCGATCCCCGCCATTGTCGCGGGCCTGGCCATTGTCCTCGCCGGCCAGACCCTCCGCTTCGTCGCGATGGCGACGGCCCGCGAACATTTCGCGCATCGCATCATGACGCGCCGCGACGCCTCCCACCGGCTCGTCACCCACGGCGTCTACGCTTTCCTCAGGCACCCCGCCTACACCGGCTGGTTCTGGTGGTCCATCGGCACCCAGATCCTCCTCGCCAATCCCGTTTGCACCCTCGCCTATGCCTGGGCCTCCTGGGCCTTTTTCAACGACCGCATCCCTTTCGAAGAAGCAACGCTCGCCTCCTTCTATCCCGACGAATACCCCGCCTACGCCAGGGCCACCTGGGTCGCCATCCCCTTTATCGCATCGGAATACTCCTAACGGACGTAGAATTTCTGACCGACCACCGAATTGTAATTGGAAATTTTCTGACCGACAAATATTTATTAAATAAAAGAAAAGAAAAACCACGTGGTTTGGCGTGGCCCCCGATCTTTAGAGAGCGACGAGCAAGGTGGAAGGAATCGCTCCTCGTGCGCGAGGAGCTCATTCATGACAGACAGACTGACTGACTGACTGACAGACAGACAGACAACCTCTCGTCGAGCGAGAAACGCAGCCCGCGGCTCCAGGGGCACGAAGGAATGCTTCGACGTCACCCGGAGTCTCATTTTTCCGCGGTGCAACGAACCTATATGCTCGCAATGCTTCGACCCTGCGCCGGCGTCATCAACTCGCTACACATTTTTAGCGTCAATACGCCACGACTACCCAGCGGCAGCGGCGAAACCGGCTCGAGGCAATCCTGATAGTTAGAAGAAAAGTATACGAAGAAGAAGAAGAAGAAGAAGAAGAAGACAGGGCCACCTCGCCGCCAAAAAGCTGTCCGCCCGGAGATGCTGCCCTCCGCACGTGGTCATCCAACCACGCTTTTCTTGCCACCGCATTAGCCTTAGCCCCCAAGAGGCTTATTTCTTGGTGGGTCAACACTCAACAAGCGAACTATAGCACCACACCATGACATCATGATGCTGTCCGCGTAGTGAGTCGGCCACTTCGATGCAAGTAATAATAATAATAATAATATAACCACAATACGAGCGCCCGCCCGAGGGCCAGGATGGTGGGCAGCAGCGCAAATATTACATTATAAATGACAGCACAAGTGTCGAGGCGAACACAGAATTGGGGTCATGCGGCGACCATGGTCGTCACCGCGGGTGCTGGAAGGCAGGCATGCGCAACATTACGAAGGGGAGGTGAGCGCGTGCTAACGTCAACGACAATTCGGCGCTTCTTGACAGCTCGCGACAGTTCAGCGGCTCGGGAGGATTTTTTGCTCATGGTGGCGACCGCGACCACAGTAACATCATGAACGATGTGGTCGTGGTGGCGCGTCCAGACGTCGACGAAGTAGAAGAGGAGCTCGGTACTGTAACCCGACTGCACCACGATCGCGAGAGCATTCAGGTGGCTCTCGAGGAACTTGTGGCCAAGGACGTCCGCCGTCGAGCGAAGCCAGTCGATGTGGGTGAGGGTGGCGTGGGTCGCGATCTGGGAGGCGAGGCGCGCGTCCCGCGACGCCTGGCGCTCGACGTCTTGGCGCATCTTGCACGAGTGCCAACGGTGCGTGTCGACGATGGCAGAGCGTGCCTTGTTGGCGTCCGTCACGCGCTCGATGCAGGCCGGCGTCGGCGGCGAGCCCTGTGCCCACCATTCGATCATGCGCTGGAAGCGGCCGAGGTCGCGTTCCACAGTAGCCAGCGCTGCCTGGTGGCGCTCGTAGTTGGCGAGAAGCTCTGCGAGGCGTCGTTTTGCCTGTGCCTCGAACCGCGCGTACTCTTCGGTGAACGCGACGAGACTGCGCCGTAGGCGCACGCCCTGGGCCCCTTTGGCACAACGGAGCTTGTAGACGAGGGACTCGATGGCCTCCATGCAAGAAAAGACGATGGCCTACTTTAATGGCGGTGCCTGTTTTTCTCGATGAATTTGCCCGGCACACCGGGAACCAGTTATTTTACGTGTTCTCACGACCCTATCCCGGCCCTAAAACTTCCCCATTTCAACTTTTTTTGGTGTATTCTTTTTTTTCCTAAAATCCTATACCCTGAAAGATTTAACGCCTCCTTAGAGATTTATTTCCTAACCCCTCGAGATATTTTCATCATCATCATCATCAGGCAGGATTTTTGACGACGACGACGACGACGACGACGACGACGACGACGACGACGACGACGACGACGACGACGACATCGTGACATTATTACAATTATGATGAACAAGAAGAAGAAGAACTGGTGGGAGAGGACCGTCAGCTTAGACAAGGCGGACCCCGATCCAAAGACTTTCCAGACGTTGATCAAGAAGAAGGGAAAATTGTCGCAGCTCGAAGATACTGAAAGCCGCCAAGCGCCGCAGGTCAAGCGGCTCGAGAAGGAAATTCATCAGCTAGAAGCGTATCTAAAGGTGGAGGCCAACGAATCCTCGGACGACGACGACGAAGATGACGGCGGCGGCTTTTGATCATCATCATCATCATCAGATGATGATGATGAAATGCGCGCGTCGCGGTCCCTTTTTGCCAGCCAGTACATAATAATATGCTCGGCGCACGCTCTTTCTCTCTATCTCTTTCGAGTGATATACGACATGTCATAATCTCGGTCGAACAACAAGAAGATGCGTGGAGGCGGGTAGAATCAATCATATATTGGATAGGAAAGAGACCAGGGTTTTCATAAGTCTCAGGAGGCTGCGGGTTTTACAATGGACTTCGGGACGGAGAACTGGCGCCAGCCGTCGGGGCCGCTGTGGTAGCCAAAGCCCGACTCGAGGTGGCCGATCCACGGGCACTCGAGGGGGGCCTGGGCGAGAGGCCAAGTATTAACGCCGACCTGACCAGCCTTGAGTTTCTTGGCGACGTCGAGCGCTTTCGGCTCGGCGCCGTAGACGCAGGCGGTGAGTCCGTACTTTGAGTCGTTGGCCATTTTGAGGGCATCGCCAAGGTCGGCGTAGGGCGTGATGGCGACCGTTGGCCCGAACGTTTCGTCGCGGTTCGCGTCGTGCGGGACGTCGGCTAAGACGGTAACGGGATAGAAGGACGAACCCGGAGGGGTCTTCGCCTCCACGTCTGCCGCTACTTGGGGTCCGCCCAAGAGGAGCCTCGCACCCGCATCCAGGGCATAGGTGACGTGCGCAGCCACCACGTCCCTTTGGACCTTGGAGACGAGGGGCGCGAGCGTACCGTCGAGCGGATCGTACGCTTTGGCCTCGTCGACGACGAGTTTCTCGAATTCTTTCGCCTTGGTCTCCGGCACGTAGATGCGTTCGATCGCGCAGCATACCTGGCCGCAATTGAGAACCGAAAAAGAAACCGCGTCCTTTGCGGCGGTTTCGAGGTTTGCGGATTCGAGAACGAGCATCGGATCCTTACCGCCGCACTCCAGAACGCAGGGCTTGAGGGACTTGCTCGCCCTCTCGAGGATCTTCTTGCCGGTCGCCGAGCTGCCCGTCATCCCCACCATGTCCACCCGATCGACGAGGATTTGACCGACGGCGCCGTCGCCCTGGACGATGCCGAGAAGGCCGCGGGGCAGAGTTTTGTTGAGACCGTCGACGACTGCCCCGCCGCAGAGAGGAGCGACTTCCGAGGGCTTGACGACGACGGCGTTTCCCGCGGCGAGGGCCGGAAGGGCCAGGAGGAGGATCTCGTCCATGGGAAAATTCCAGGGGGCCACGATCCCCACCGTTCCGTGGGGTTCGCGATAAACGATCGCGTTCGCGACGACGACTTCCCCGTTCGCATCTTCGACGAGCTCCAGAAACTTGTCCTTGTCGGCAATGCCTTCGACCTCCTCAAAGGACTCGTGAATAAGCTTGCCCATCTCGCGCGTCATGAGCGCGGCGAGCTCTTGTGTTTCGTCCTTGAACACCTTGACGGCCGCCTTGAGCATCGCGACGCGCTCCTCGAGCGGCCGCGCGGCCCACGCCGGCTGCGCGGCGCGCGCTCGTGCGACCGTGGACTCGACCTCCTCGACCGTCGCGCACGCCACCTCGGCGATGAGCTCGCCCGTCTGAGGGGACAGGTCCTGTATCTTGTTCGCCTTGATTTCCACACCCTGAACCATCTTCCTTAGGGTAAAGGTAAGCGTCGCGTGTTGAAGCACAAATCCTGCTGCTGCTGCTGCTGCTGCTATGGCCCTCTTCCTCCTCTTCTCGGCGGCGGCAACGGCCTTTGTCCACCAGACCGCGCACGTCGGCAGCACCAAGACCTACTCTGCCCCGGTCGACGAAACGGTACGGATTTCGCAGTGACTTAACTTGACTTCCTCACAAAGGTGATCGGCGTTCAAGCACCTGTCGGTTTCTGGGATCCTCTGGGGTTTAGCACGACGCAGCCCGAGGGGTTCGAGCGGCGCCGGGCCGTCGAGCGCAAGCACGGCCGGATCGCGATGATGGCGATGCTCGGGTGCCTCGTCCACAACGCCGACATCGAATTCCCCGGCTACCTCTCGCTCTCGCAGCAGCTCAAGTTCTCCGACATCCCCAATGGCATTTACGGCATCACCAAGGTCCCCGCCGCGGGCATCGCACAGATCCTCCTCTTCACCGGCCTCATCGAGATGGCGTGGTGGCCCGCGAGCAAGTACGACGGCGATTACGACGTCGGCTTCTTCGGCGCCAAGTTCGACGGAGAGAAGAAGACCATAAAGCTCAACGCCGAGATGGCCAACGGCCGCCTCGCGATGCTCGGCATTATCGGCAACATGTACGCCGAGGTCCAGACTGGCCAGACCCTCCAGGAGCAGCTCGCCGCCGGCAACATGATCGCCTTCTAAAAAAAAGAGAGAGACCTACCGACGATCTCGCTCATCATATGGGTAGGAGGCGAGCGGGCGGGCCGAGGGGACCGCGGTTAAAGCTCCAGCTCTTATTCTAGAGTAGAGAAGAGCTGCAAGCACACACCTGCCGCCGCATAAGCCGCCGCCTGTACAACGTTTCTCTCAAATTTATCGTCGGACGGGCGGGTGTTCGTTCGTTCGTTCGTTCGTTCGTTCGTTCGTTCGTTCGTGTCGCCGTCACCGCAGTAGATCGCAGAGTGCGTGACTTGCATCGGAATCGTAGAAAGTGCGGAAGGTGTAGTGCAAGATTAGCGGCAAAAAAAAGTGTGCGGAAGGCCGAAAAAGGCGAGGCTCCGATTCGTCGAGCACAAATTTGGACGCCGATAAGGAGTCTTGTCGATGCCTATCGAGGAGTGCGAGTGGTTTCGACACCTAACGTATAGAAGCGGCACTGGCGTCAAGAGCGCCCCCGACGTGAGGGTCGAGATTATGAACTGCCGGAACCTCGACAAGCCTGTCGGTCACGGCTGGCAAGCGACGGTCTACAAGACTGGCGAGTTCGCGGTGAAGGTGCTTCGGCGAAGCGGCGGGGCCAAGCTTCTCTTGAGCTTCCGGAAGGAAGCGCAGATCCTCGCGCGGCTCAACCACCCGCACGCGTGCCGCCTAATCGCGGTCGGCGTCGCCGCGGGGAGCCCGTGCGTCGTTCTCGAGTGGATCGAGACCGACCTCGCGCGCGCGATGAACCTCCACGGCCCGCACCGGGCGTCGGTCGAGAAGCGGTGGCCCAACGCGGAACGTCTCAGGCTCGCCGTCGAGCTCGCGTCGGCGCTCGCGTATTTGCACTCTGGCAATTCCATCGACGAGGACTTGGTCGTGATACACCGAGACGTCAAGCCCGAAAATGTCGGGATCACGGCTTCGGGCCAGGTCAAGCTCATCGATTTCGGCCTCGCGACCGTCGTGGAGCGGCTCGGGGAGCCACACGCCAAGTGGCAGCTCACGGGCGGCGCGGGTTCTGCCCGGTATATGGCTCCCGAGGTCGCGCGCCATATCAAATACGGCACGGCGGTCGATGTCTATTCGTTTGCCATGACGGCCTGGGAGTTTCTCGCCTTGCGAGGGGCGCCCTTTCCCCACTTCTCCGCGGCGGACCATCGCGCCTACGTCATAGACAAAGGTCAACGTCCAAATATACCCCGACGCTGGCATCCGAGGTTGGCCGCTCTGGTCCAAGCGGCCTGGGCTCCGAGCCCCCGCGCCAGACCCACCGCAGCGGAGGTTGCCACCGCACTCACCGACCTGCTCGGAGATTCAAGGTCCGGCGACCCCCTCGCGCGCGCCCTTCACACCCCCTCCATTTTTAAGGCCGCTGGCTGCGCCGGCTTCGTCTGCTGTCCTCGGAGATCCGGTGGTGGAACCCGTCTCTTACCACCTCCACGCCGTGGCGCCGCCATAGGCCGAACCGCGATCGCCTAGACGACGACGACGACGACGACGACGACGACGACGACGACGACGACGACGTTTTAGTGAATTAACTACACTCTAGGCGACGACCCTTCTGTCTCAAGGCTTTTACTACCTTTTGTGGCGATCAGTTGATGGTAGTGTTCGCCAAGTCAGCAAAAAAAGTCCGCAAGCTCTGTGGCGGGTTGGGAAAAGGTAACAACAACACGCAGGTTCAAGTTGTAGTCCGCAAAAAGTAAAGTTCTAACTATAACTAACTAACTTCAGACCTCTCCCGAGCATGGGAGCCAGGCCGGACCGACAGGAGCCAGTCCGGAATCACGGGCCTGTAGACGAGGAGCGCCAAAAGGTCGGTCGGCGGAGAAAGACCATCAAGCTTGTCGCAAAAAGTAAAGTTCTTCGAATTATTATTATTTCGTCATCACGATAGAGGCAATTAATTTATTTATAACCGAGTAGGGGGCGACGCCCCCGCTGTTGTAATCAGAGCCGGCGGTCGGTCCGAAGGTGGCTCTTCGTCGTCGTCGAAGCTGCTGCTGGAGCGCGGCGCGGCAACATCCCAGGTGCCCCCCGGGGCGCAGGTGAGGCACTCCTGGTCTTGGCAGGTAGCGAAGCATCCGTACCAGGGAGTCGCGACCTCCGAGGCCGGTGACCTCCTTTTCGCCGTCGTCGTCGTCGTCGTCCTCCTCCTCGAGGAAACCAAAAAGACCTCGGTGGCGGGCTCGTCGGGGTCCGCCACTTGGAGCGTGACGCGCGCCGGCGGCGTCCACCCCAGCGCCCGCAGCGCCTGTGCGACATAGCCAGCCTCGTATGACTCTCGCCGCTGGGCGACGTCGACCCCTTCTGTCGCCGCGCGGCGCTCCAGCAGCTTGCGCAGGCGGCTGTTCTCGCGGCGAATGCAGTGTAAGTCCGCCTCGAGGTGCCGGACGTGCTCAAACATCGCGGAGACGCTGTCGTCGGTGCTCCCCGCCACAACATCCTGCATTTTGCCGTTATGAATGAAAAAGGCGTTTACGTCCGTTGAGGTCCGTCCGTTGCAGCGATGAACAACAAGCTCGACGCGTCGCTGGCCCCGACGGTGCTGGGGGTGCTGATCTTGGACTCGGAGGGAAACCGGATCATCGCGAAATACTACAAGGGCTTCATGTCCGGGGCGGCGGACCAAGCCAAGTTCGAGCAGAAGCTGTTCAAAAAGACGAAGAACAATACATCCACGCGGAGCGACGCTGACGTTATACTGCTCGACAACATGATCGTCATCTTCCGGTGCGGGTCGGACACGCGATTTTACGTCATCGGGAGCCAAGACGAGAACGAGATCATTTTGGATACGGTGCTAAGTGGCTTGTTTACGGCACTCAACACGTTGCTGCGCGGTCAGATGGAGGGTCGCAATATGCTCGACAACCTTGAGACCGTGATGCTCGCGGTCGACGAGCTGGTAGATGGGGGTATCATCCTGGAGATCGATCCCCAGTCGATCGTCAACCGTGTTCTGATGCGCTCCGATGACACCTCTCAGCCCCTCGCCGACATGTCTATGTCCCAGGCCATCGCCACAGCCAAAGACCAGCTCTTCAAGAGCATGGGCACGCGCGACTCCGACTCCACCTGGGGCTAATTTGGTGTGTGGCGCGGGGCACGCTTTAATTTGTTCCTCGCGGGAAGTAGGATATTGTCGAAGCCACTCCCTCCTTCTTTACGTTGTTCCCTACTATACGTCCGCCGCCCCGTCGTTCGGTCTATTTATACCCATCTTCACGGCGGCGGGGGTATCGTGGTTGTTGTTGCGAGGAGAAGCGAGGGGTTTTGTATGGCGGGCGCGGCAGCGGCTGCGGCGCCGCGTAGTAGGGATTGTAGGTAAACGGAAGCGGCGCCGCCGCCGGCGCCGCCGCGTGCTGATAAAAGAGAGCCTCCGGGGGTGGCCGCCGCGGGGGGCGCCCTCCCGAAAAAGAACGAGGGGGGTGCGGCCTTCGCGGCGCGGCGTTGCACGATCGTGCCGATCGTGGCGGCCTAGGAAATGTTGGCAACGATCTTGGGATCCAGGGGGGCGAGAGCCGGTCGGCGAGGTCATCGATCGACATCTCTAACGGCACCGGAATCCGGTGCACGGCGGTGAGGCCGGGTTCCGCGATGGTCGGGGGCTCGAAGATGGAGGCGAAGCGGCGCACGACGTCCTCGGACTTGGGTTCGGCGGCGAGCGTCGGATGCCCTGCTCGGCCCAAAACGCGCGCGACGCAGAGTTCGACGTCGGCGTCGAGCCACACGGCAACGGCGGGCGCCAGCCGCGTCCAGTGTGCGCGCTGCGTGGGGTCGTGGTTGCACCGGTCGACGACCACCCTCGCGCCCCGCTCCAGGGCGAGCCGCGCGTTCTGCTCGCACGCGCGACGGTGCCCCAGAGAGTCTTGGTTAACCACGACCCAGTCGCGCGCCGCAAGGCTCCGCGCCAGCGTTGACTTCCCCGAGCCCGGCATACCACACAGGATCAGCATGCCCACGTCCTCGCCCACCAGCAACCCCGCGACTTGATGCTGCATCAGCCACAACCAAATGGCAACACACTTTCCTGTCAAACCAGACATGTGCCGAACACACTCCCGACACACACCCCCCTCGTAGCAGTCGACATTTAAAGACATGTGTCGAACACGCGAGCTCCTCGAGAGGAGGGTATGAATTATTGCTTCAGGTGTGTTGTTTTTTTCTGGAGGTTCTGATGACCACCACGGAGGAGAAGGAAGGAAAGAAAGTGGGGCTACCTCGCACTCGCCTATGGTGGTGTCTATAATTACAAAATAAATCCATCCATATGATGACGATGATGCATGATCCCCGACACAAAGAGTTAACTAGAGATCGTCGTAGTTGGGGGGCCGGAGGAGGGCGAGCTTGGCTTTGGCGGCTGCGCAGCGCGCGTGCTGGGCCGCGAGCTTGGAGGCGACGACGTGGATGAGGGGGTGGAGGGAGTCGGTTGCGAGGAGAGCGACGCCCTTGCGGAAGACGGCATCAGCGAAGAAAGCATCGGCGTGCTTGCGCCTCGCTGCCCTTTCCTCCTCGAAAAGGGCGTCCTGGAGGTTGGCAAGTGCGCGGAGGTGGGGAACCGAGCTCCCCTGGCGCGTGACGTCGACGGGGATCTCTCTCGGGCGCCAAAGGGGTTTCTTGGACACGACGTCGTCGTACGCCGGCGGCGAACCGTCCGCGAAGCCGCCCGGCTCGTTGGCAACATCCTCGGACTGGAAGGCCACGACGCGGACCGACCCCATCGCCGAGTCGCCCTCCTGGAAAACGGCGCAGATCAAGCCGACGAAGCCGTCGTCGAGGGTTTGGTACTGCCCTTGCGTTCTCGCGTCGACGTGAGAGGGTGCCACCGTAATGTGCGGGTGCGAGTGGTACCATCCGATCACCTTGTGGCCCTTGGCCTCGGCGACATCCGAGGCCTGCGCGAGCTGCGCGCCACTCACTTCGACGCGATCCGGCCGCCGGTCCGACCTTTGCAACGTCACGACCTCCGCAATATCGGCGCGCTTGGCAACGCCCAACTCGTCGTAAAACCACGACCCCAGCAGAAGCCCCATCACCTCCTGCTGCTCGGTCGACAGCGCGTGGGCCATCATGCTCAAGAGCGCCCCGCGGCTTAAAGAGACGCTCTCAAGAGACATTATTAGCTATTTTCGAGGAGGGCTGTGGTCGCAGCTTGGAGGGTTGTTGCGTCGCGTAGGGCTGCTTCCGCGCGACCCCACTCGAACCCCATCTCTACGAGCGTCTCGACCTGCTCCTGGAAGCGCCGCCGCGGATTGCAATCCTTGCCCGCTCCCTCCTCTTCCTCATCATCTGAGGAGACCGGCGCGGCGTCATCGCCGCGCTTCACCCGGCCCTCGAAGGCAGCATCGTCGTCGTCGTAGCCCAACGCCCAGAGGCAGTCGGACCACTGCATGGTGTGGAGATCCACCACAACCGCGCGCGGGGCACCGTACAAAACCACGCACGGACGGCCCGCTTGGACTGCCAAACTGAGGAGCTCGCTGTCGGAGTCGTCGAAGTGTCTCCAGTCGTCGTCGTCGTCGTCTTTTTCTGGGGAAGAGGACTCGAGCGCGCGAGTGTAACTCCAGCGTGTCACGGTCCGCGGCTCCGAGATTCGCACAACGGGGAGCGAGGGGGGCAGCGCACAGGTCGCCGTGGCGAAATCAGGGAGCTCGGGGTCGAGCAGCAGCATGCGGTCGAGGTCGACCCACGCGACGCCTCGAAGAAGATCGCGTCCGCTCGACAATTTGGCCAACTTGTGGTCCGTGCTGACGAACGTCGCCTCTAAAGCATCAGCTTGGTCCTCGCTAAAGGCGATCCAGCCGGCGCCCGACAGGAAACTCCACCCCACCTCGCACGGCTCCTCCACTGGACGATCGCGAAACCAAACGTACGCCTCGACCGAACGTTGAAGCGACGGAGGCAGATTGTCGTTGTTCACGGCGTTTATGTCGAACGCGGCGCGCGTTCGCGCGGACAGGCACCCAAAGAAGCACGACTCTTCCTCCGGCACGGACGCCTTCTTCTTCTTCTTCTTCTTCTTCTTCTTCTGCTTGAGAAACACGATCTTGGTCATGGCGTTAGTTCTCGAGAGAGGGTAAGGGTTTACAGACTGACTCATCCGCGATGATGCCCGACGACGCCTTGACGTGAGACGACAACCGACGACATGGCCGATCGCACGCGCGAGTTCTTTGAACTCCTCCACAAGATGCCCGTCGTCGAAGCCGTTGATGAAGCCCGGGCAACAACAACAACGACGACGCCTGGGTACGTGGGCCAGTTTCACGCGGCGAGCACGGGGGTTGTTGTGGGTGCGAGAGTGGCGATGGCAAGAGTGAAACACTTGTCGATCCTCGTGCGCCGGTCGTCGATCTTCGAAGACCCCGCCGAGGAAATCGCGGCGCTTATCCACGCGATCAACGACGACCTGACGGCCTCGGGCACCGAGCTGAACGCGGCGCGTCGACGGTGGCTCGAACCCAACAAGCGCTCGGGCGCCGAATGTGCGAGGCATTGCGTCGCGATGGATGCGCAGGCTGCCCGAGAGGTTGAGGAGACGACCGAGGCCTTCAAACACGTCTTGAAACTCCGATCCGAGTCCGTTAAAGCTCAAACAGACAGAAAGGAAATGTTCGCGCGCTCGAGCAAACAGGAAAAAAAAGTCAGGGCGCGCGTTCCTGTCTTCGACGACGGCCTGCCGAGGCCACAACACCAGACACAGGACCAGATGCTCATTCCCGACACGACGTATCTCGACGCCCGCGCCGACGCCGCTCAGGATATCGAGGCCCAGGTCCAGGAGATTGGCGATATCTTCGGCAAGCTGTCTAGTCTTGTAAAGCAACAGGACGAGCAAGTGGAACGCATCGAAACCAACATCGAACAGACCGTGGCCGACGTCGATCGCGCCCAGTCCGTCCTCCTCCACCGCCTCAACAACATGAATGCCACCACTCGCACCGTCCTCAAGTGCGTCGGCATTGTCACGGCGACCTTCGTCTTCTATACTGTTGTCATCGCCTAGTCCGCTTACTATTGTGGCCTCGCCCTTCGAAAGGGATGGGTAGGGTCGTGCGTCGTCGATCGAAGCCCCTCCCTCCGACCTGCACTGCACTGCACTGCACCACCGCTGAAAGGCGGTGCACCGAAGCAACCGACGCACGGCAAGGGAGGGGGGCACCGACACCTGCCCGTTCTTCCGAGGACTTGGATGTGACCTACCCGCGTTGCCTTTAGAAGCTTTCGCGGGACTTGGTGCACATACTGCTGGATACTCGCGCAGGCATGGTTGCAGCGAGACTGCGCTCTTCCACCGGATCGCACTCGCGAATTATTAACCGGAGAGTTCGCTTGTGCGGAGGAACCGGGGGCGGATACGCGGCAGCATACGCAGCAATTGACCGCCGGTGATCGAGAAGTATTAAAACGCCCTTGGGCGCGTCCGCCATATTGCGATCGCAAAATACATTCATGGCGGACACTCCCCGCCAGCTCTGTGATGAGTGAACCTGCTTGTCAGCGTGCAAAGCGACTCTAAGGCGCATCTGCGGTGGCGCCTTCATATCTTGACAAACTGCCCCGCTTTCGAACGTTCAAATTTCACTCATCGTCGTTCCTTTTTGTACCAAGAGTGCAGCAGCAGCCTAATCAAAGCGCAGCTACTCGTTTGCGCATTCATCAATTCCCACAAGTCTAAAAATCTCCAGTCCTGCATGCGTGCGTTACCAGTCG
This sequence comes from Chrysophaeum taylorii, assembly GCA_029834535.1. Classification (NCBI taxonomy): domain Eukaryota; class Pelagophyceae; order Pelagomonadales; family Pelagomonadaceae; genus Chrysophaeum; species Chrysophaeum taylorii. Next base: position 28,746 of record JAQMWT010000096.1, read on the forward strand.
CAGTGTCTTTAAATGTCGATTGCTAAGAGGGGGGGGGGGGGGTGTGGGGAGCATGATGAAGGATGTGTTTAAATGTCGACTGCTAAGGGGGGTGTGTGTGGGGGGAGCATGAAGGATGTGGGTGGGTTTGTGGGGTATGAGGGATGTGCCTGACGGGCGGAGATAAGTACGCGGGACCTAGTCGGGGTCATCGCCGAGGCGTGGGGCAGGCGAAGAGAGGACGGGCCCCGCCCGTAGGTCGTACGCATGCTGCCGCCGGACGTATGTGCGACGAAGGGTGACGTCCTGCTGGGATCGGGCGGCCTGGGTGGGGTTCCCCGAGGCGGCGACACGGGTGAGGGCGGTGAGGGCACAGCGAGCCCGGCCAAATGCGTTGGCGATCCCCCACTCACGGTAGATGCGGCGAGTTTTTTTTGGGCCGCCTTTGCCTCTGTGAAGTTGGCGCAGCCGCTTCAAGCGGCTTGCCACCCAGGTTCGCGGAGCGATGCGCTCTGCGCATGTTTGGGCCAGAGCGTGGCACGCCGCGCTGGCCTCACCGAAGGCACCAAAGACGAGGCCGGCGACGGTGCCGTAGCTACGTAGCCGCTGTTCGACAGGGCCCAAGAAGCCAGGCGGTGGTGCTGTGCCCGGCTGGGGGATGATGGCACATGAAGGATGTGGGTGTGTCACAGTCTGGTACTACTACGAGTTCAAAAAGGCATTTGTTTGTTCGGTGAGGGATGACCTGTACTATTTTGATAACGGTTATTTCTTGTGGTTGCGGCGGAAAACACTTGAGGGGCAATTTCACGGCAAGCACGTAGTTATGCGAAGCAGTTTGTGAATATTGGGAACATACGAAAAGATTCCTGGGAATGTTGCAGCTCGGCTTGGTTGCGGGCGTCGCACTCGCCCAGGACGTCGGGGGTCTCCCCGCCAAGTTCGTCCGCGAGAACCTGCGCGAGTCCTTTGACGCCGCGAGCCTCCAGCGGATAGTGAACAATCTTCCGACGGACCTCGAGGTCGCGTCGTGGTCGGCACGAGATGACCATTACCATGTTGTGTTTTCCGATGGGTCCTCGGGCGAATTTTACATGCCGGGCGATGAGATCGAAGAGCTCGAAGACGAGGCGCGCGTGCTCTGGGAGGATCCCGCGGTCGTCGAAGGGTTGATGGGCCGCGATTGGAAAGAAGGCGGGATTAGCGTCGATTGGGCCGAGCTCGGGGTCGAAGTTACCGAGGCCGCGGGCGGCGTCACGGAGACCCTGAACCAAGGCCGCGCGCGGATCCCGATGGCAGTGGTCAAGGCGCGCGCGGCGCTGCTGCGCGCGGTCCACGTTTACGGGATTGCGAAGGTGCGAAACGGACCGGCGTCGCCCGACGCTTGCGTTCGCTTGGTCGATGCCGTCGTCGGCGCCGTCCAGACAAGCGTCTTCGGCTACAAATTTGTCATCAAGGCTGTGGAGAACCCCGTGAATCTCGCCTTTGACAACGTCGGCCTCAAGCAACATACCGATAATCCGTACCAGGCGAAGACGCCAGACGTGGGAGTTTTCCATTGTATCTCCCCCGCGCCCCGCGGCGGGGAATCCCTATGGCTCGACGGGTTTGCGGCGGCCGAGGCCCTCGACGAAAAGGACAAGCAGGTGCTCGCGGACACGCCGGTGATGCACCTCGAGATCTCTGATAAGTGGGATCTCCGAGCGACCCACCCGACTCTCGAGTACCGCGACGGGAAACTCGAGCACGTCTATTTCAACGAGCGCACGCGCGATTCGTGGCGTCAGTACTCGCGCACCAAGGAGCCACCCTCGCCTGCTTTCTACAAGGCCCTTCGCACCTTCGAATCCCTCGTCGACGACCGCGCTCGCATGCTCGTCACGCCCCTCCGCGCCGGAGATATCGCTCTTTTCGACAACAGCCGCGTCATGCACTCACGCCAAGCCTTTCAGGGGGGTCGCCACATGGAGGGCACCTACATGGAGTGGCACAGCATCTATGCGACCTACCGCTCCCTCTACGCCCGCATTGTCGGCAACAACCCGATGACCTACTGCGGCAACAACATCACCCTGCCCGTCGACGACAACGATTCGGAGGAGTTTCCGTACCACCCGAGAGAACTCTAGAAGTGGTAGTAGCAGCAGAAGAAGAAGAAGACGACGACGACGAGTGTCACGCGTATAAATATTATTTAAGTTGGTGAAGAGAACGAACTCGCGCGTGGCTGGAGCACGCTGCTGTTGTATTTTGTTCGCCGCGATCGATTCGATTATAGGTAGTGGCGGTGAAAGTATCGGCGCACATAACAATAAGAAGGACTCGCCGACTGTGCGTCGGCGGCGGCGGCGGCGGTTAAGTTAATAAAACTCATTATTTGCTGCGCTTGTAAATTTTTTTGAGAAAGGCCTCGAAGACAGACCAGGGAACGATCTTCACGGCGTGCTTGAGCGACACTATTTTGTCGTAGGACGCCTGCTCGTAGTCGGCGTAAAGCTTCGGAAGGCCGACGTCAGCGTATATTTTCTTAATGTTCTGTTCTTCGCGCGACCCGACCGAACAATTCCCGTAATGTTTATCGAGGTAGGCCTTTTGCTTTGGATCGCAAAGCGAATGGTACGCGTGGACGAAGAGCCATCCGCACTTTTTGTCTTGAATGTCGGTGCCGATCTTGCCGATTTGCTCCGGGGTCCCAAAGGCATCCAAAAAGTCATCCTGCGCCTGGAAATAGATGCCCATGACGACGAGGATGTTGCGAGCGGCGTCGAACTCTCGAGAATCAGTTATCCCCGCCAAGGTCATGCCCATCGCCACGGGGAGATAAAAGGAATAGAAGGCTGTTTTGTACTTGACAATCAAGGTCCAGCGGTCCAGGGTAAAATCGTTCAACCCGACGTGCTCGCAGCGCAAGTCCAGCAGTTGTCCTAACTCGGTTTGGAGCGTGGTTTCCATCACGAGGTCGACGAGCTGCGCGTAACACGAGAGGTGGCCGAAGTGTCGCTTGATTGCCTTGAACATGAGCATTTCGATCAAAAAGGCGTCGTTGATAGCAATCTTGTCGACGCCCTCGACGCGGTACCAGCAGGGCTGACCGCGGCGCGTGACGCTCGAGTCCATAAAGTCGTCGGCGACCAGCAACCAGCCCTGAAGCCACTCGATGCAGCAGCCCAACACCGCAAACCGACACAAGTCGTCGTTGGTGATGGGAATGTTCCGGTCTTGAAATATCAATCGCCCGGCCTCGACGACCATGAGGCCTCGGTTCATCTTTCCGCCCAGGACGTTGTACGCGAGCATCTTCCGTATCCACTCGCGCTCAGATACGCGCGTTTCGTACGCCGCGAGATCGTCCACGGCCTCGTCGATCAGGATCTCGCAAATCTTCACGAACGATTCCTTGGTGAGCTCGTATTTCGGGTATGCGCGCGGCGGCGGCGTTGGCACCGTGGCGGGGTATTCGGCGGTCTTCTTCGCCGACTTTTTGAGTGCGAAGATCGCGACGCCCACGGTGAGAATCACCACGCAACACTTCGCGACCTCGGTGGGGTCGGGCGGGCCCGCGACCGCGGCGACGGCGGCGTACGCGACACCGCCGACGCCACCAACAATCCCGGCCTCGTACAGCCACATATCTAGTCACAACTAGTCCGTTGGATTACGAGAGGGATGATTAGTCAGTCGCCGATTTGCTTGTCGTCGGCGGTGTCGTCGCCGCCGCCGCCGAAGAGGTTTTTGAGCATTTGGGCGGGATCGTTCGTCGCACCCATCTGCTCTTGCATCTTCTTCATTTCCTCCTGCGCCGCGGGAATTTGAAGAATACTATTGCGATTATCAGCACACTTACGGGGTCCATGTTCTCCATCAACTTGGGCATGACGACGACGATGCCCGCAGTCAATATAAGCATGAACATCATGGGGTTGCGGAGGATGGTGTGGAGGCCCATCTGTTCTCGCTGTTCGAAGTACTGTTTTTTGCCCGGCGCGACGAGCTCGAGAGGGTATTGGATCGTCTGCTTGGGCGCCCCCGGGAACCTGTACTCGAGACACTGGATCGTCTGGTCGAGGCCCTTGGGGAGATTGAGCTTGACCTGGCTGAAGAAGTAGTCGACCGAGAGGACGTCGAGGAGGTAGACACCCGGCTTGACGTCGTGGAAGACAAAGGTGCCGTCGGCGCGCGTCATCGTCCGATATTCGCCCGCGTTCAGGACGAGCTCGGTGGGAGGAAGGCTACTCCGGTCCTTCAACGACAAGACGCCCTCCACGGGGTAGTGGAGCAGTTCCTCGCAGGACGACAGGGTCGCCGCCGCCGCCCATAGAAGAATGACCAGACGCCTCATCCTTACCCACACATAGAAGAATGACCACTCGCCTCATCCTTACCCGCCGCACATTGAAGAATGACCACTCGCCTCATCCTTTACCCCCAGAGAAAAGATGTTGCTTCTCCTTGCGCTGACGAGGAGCTTCGCGCCGCCGGTTCAGCACGTCCGGTACGCGCCGGTGCTGCTGCGGAAACAACAACAACAACAACAACAACAACAACAACAACAACCGGTCGTCGTCGTCGTGCGCGCGACGCCCCCCCCCGACGCCGACGACAACGAGGCGCCGCGGACCCTGCCCTGGTTCGTCGACCCCGGCACCTACGGCGGCGTCATCGTCCTCACAACCTTGGGCCTCACCGTGCCCTTCGCTTTCTATTCGGGACTTCTCGCCCTCGGCCTCGAGCCCGAGAGCACGGGGACCTTTCTGTCGGGGGTCCTCGTCGTCGGCTCCATCATTATATGGACCTTAAGCTACGTCTTCCGCGTTTTTACAAAAAACATGACCTACTCCACCCAGCTCAAAAAGTACGAGGACGCCGTCATCAAGAAGCGGTTCGAGGAACTCCAAGAAGACGAGGTCGCCGCTCTCATGAGCGAGATCGATCGCGAGGACCAGGTCCCGATCAACTAAGTCCCCCAGCGACAACACTCGGCGGACGACGCTGCTCCTCGTCCTTGGCGTCGTCAAAGCCCTCCTCCACCACCTCCGCCGATTCGTCCTCCCGGCGCAGGAAGAACTTGCGGAGGTTGTAGAGCAGGGGCCGGTTGTAGTCGTAGGAAATGTCGTTCGCTCTCAAGACGAGGTCGACGTTGGCGACGAGGAGCCGCACGGCCTTGTCGTAGTGGCGGCGGTCCGAGTCCTTGGGGTAGAGCGGGATGGTGCTCTCAGCGCCCTCGACCAAAATGTCCTCCCGCGCGAGGGAGCGCGAGGCGTGATAACACAACGGGTACCTCAGCGAAACGTGCGTGTACTTAGACACCAAGATGAGCACGTGAGACACGTACCCTAGCGCCGTCGACGCGTGATCGTCGTATCTACTCCCATTTGGGGGCAACTCGACTCCGTTGATCGAGTAGGCCCCGTTCGCGAGACACTCGATCGGATACGCCGCCTCGAGCCGCCGGCACAAGTACGACCTCACTGCCGTGAGTTCACACTCGGCACGCCGCATCTGCTGTCGTTGGGCTTCGACGTTCCGCTCGTGCTTCCCGCATTCCGCGGCGACCTCCTTGTACGCTCCATACTCATCCTTGACCTGCGTTAGCTCCTCCTCGAGGAGCTTTTCTTCCTTCTCGACGGCGCCGCGCTCGCGCTCGAGCTGACGCCGCAACCACTCGACTTGGTGCTGCGCCTTCATCATCATCATCATCGCTAAACTAAACCCTCGTCCTTATTGTTACTATTACGAGTCGAGGTGGACCCCGCACATGACGTTGTAGTACGAGCAGGCCGAGGCGCAGTCGTCGACGGACTCGATGGGCTCGGGAATTTTATCCCCCCCCGACGACGATTCGTATGTCAGCACCGACCGCATTCGGACTTTGAGGGGGTTTGGAGCACGGCCCGAGTCGCGGGCGTACTGGCTGACGACCTCACTCACGGGAGTCCCCTTGAGCACGGCGTACTCCCGGACACTCCCCGTCCTCTTGTCGCGCGCGCGAACCGTCACGTAATCGGGTGTTTGATGCGCCGGGAGGTCGTCCTCCATGTCGTCGGAACAAGCTTCGGATTCTTGCCTCGCCGTCGCCGTATCGTCGTCGACGCTCGCGACTCGTTCGCGCTCCGTCAGAGGGACCAGATCCTCGTCATCTTCAGAAACCTCGTCGGCCGGCTCGAGGAGAATAGTCCTGCTGAGCGCGGGCCGCGTGCCCTTCGGCATTCGCATCACTTCCTCGTACGTCGTCATTCGAGACGCGGACCAGAGACTGACAAGCGGACTGTTTGAGTGAACCACCACTACGACCTGCGTATTCTCCCTCTTTTTCTTCTTCTTCTGCTGCTTCTTCTTCTTCAAGGCGCCGAGCAGCCTCGGCTCTCAATCTCGTGTTACGGTTAACGCGATAGATTTTTTAAGATCCAAAGTACAAAACTGTACTACGTGGTATATATCGACTCTGGCTCTTTTATTTCGAATTTATTTCTCCTGAGAACTAAAGACATTAAAAACCCTTTCTGATGGGATCCCAAGTGTTTGCAAACGTCAGCCCCGCCGCTATTATTGAAGTCGTGCTCATTTTTAGCTCATGATACTTAATTCTGGATGATCGAAGAGGAAGAGAAGGCAAGAAGAAAAGACTGCAGACAACAACCAAAGCAGCGGACGGCGAAGAAGAAAGCACGAAAGAAACTGCTAAGCCACGTCCACGGAAGCAGGGAGAAACAGGTCAAAGAAATGCAGAGAGAAGAAGGGCGGGCACAGCAAAGAAAGGGCGAGCGCAGCTCCGAACGAAGCAGGAAAAGAGAAAGTCGCGCAAAAAAGAGCAAGAGGCAGGAGGCGAAGCAAAAGTACGGCCGAGATGCAAGAAGGGTGCATACATCGTGAGGGTGATTGGTCAGCAGGAAGAGAGAAGAAGGGGAGGATAGCTCGAGAAAGGAGCAAATGACGAAGCAAAGAGTGGGCGGGACTTGCTTGAGAGAAAGAGCGGACTTGGTCTTCAGAGGCAGGGCAGCCACAATCGCCCACCATCGCCGCCGCTGCCAGCAAGGGAGGAGAGGGGGGAATCCACGCCCGTTGCTTGCAATGATATGGCGGGTGAGTAATAAAATCCCGCTCAATATTATTATGGCAATCACCTCCTCCGAAGCAAGATTGGATAAGCGCAGAGGAAGGTGAAAAGGACCACATCTGCCAGGTTGGAATTGGCGGTTGAAGGAGGAAGCACGGAAGGGAGGGGGAGTGGCGTCGAGACAGGCCAAGCTGGCGAGAGCACGGAGGAAGCAAGCAGGCCGCCTGGTGAGAGCGATGGCGTAACACACGCTGGATACAATGTGCGAGGCTCAACCACGCACGTCAGCTCTGGGAGGAGGCAAGGCGAACAACTCCCGGGATTTGTTTTTAGCTGTAAGAATAACATGCCCACGCCTCGAGCGACAACGGAGTTGCTGCTGCTTTGCACACTACGACCACGGTGGCGCCTAGGGGGGAGGCTGTTGTTGACGACGACGACGACGACGAGCGTGGAGTTGGTTGCTGGGAAGTGGATATTTATTTTTCGGGGCAACAGCGGCGACAGCGGCGGCGCCGTCTGAAGAAAAGTCGGGGACCTGGGCGTGGCAGAGGTCGCGGGCTTGGGTGGATATTTTGCACGCGCGGAACTCCTGGCGCAGGAAATTTCCCTCGCCTGCGACGAGGGCAAAGGAGTTCTGGTTTGAATTGTCCTCGGGGCGGGCGACGAGCTGGAAGAGGTGAAGGTGGGGATGGGCGAAAGTCATCCAGTGAGGCCTGCGGTTGCTGCAGGGTGCGCGGTCGAAGCAGCAAGACGCGGTCCGGAGGTCGGTGAGGCGGTGGAGCGGCTTGGCGCCGTTCCGGCCGAATTCTCTGAGCGCGGCGGGGCCTAAGTCGGCGTCGTCGCGCATCGGACCGAGGTCCTGACGCAGGGGGGCTGGCATGACGCGGTGGGGAAGAAGAAAGTTTTTGACAGGGTCGGCCGCGATCGCGAGGAGCGTACCAAAGTGCCGCGCGTGAAATATCTGGTCGGACTCGGTGTAGAAGACGTACCGTATACCTCGCCAGCGCGGATCCGACAGAAGCTTCTGCTGCGCGAGGCGCACCGTCGCGAGGCCGAGGCGCGAGGGCCGGAACACGGGGTATTGCAACACATCGAAAAAGTCCAGACCCGAGGCGTTGGAGACGTAGGCCCGATCAGAATCAGTCGCGACGCAGACGACGATTCTTCCGAAAAAAGGGGCTAGGCTCTCGCGCGTCATGTTGAGGTAGACGCGCCTCGACTCGAGCGCCGAGTGCCCCGAGTCCCCACCAATCGTCGCGTAAAAGGGCATCACCGCCAGACAGTCGTGGCGGGGCGTCGCTTTGGGGACGTGCCGTCGGTGGACGACTTGTCCGCGGAGACGTCGAAGAACGGCGTAACGGACGTTGTCCGCGTCGCGCCCGAGGCGCCGCTCGTACCACGACAAGTGTACGATGAAAAAGTCCATCAAATCAACCGTCTTTTGGAGCCTGTTTCTCCGGAACATCGCATGACTCGCGCCTTCCATATTCCCCTGTCCCCCTTGGAGACGGTGTTCGGGGACAAGCTCCGCGAGAAACGTCTCGCGCGTCCCGAGGTACGCCGCGCTGTAGGCCTCGCCCTGGTCGGGGCACTCGTACAGCCCCGCGAACGTCGTCAGGTTCGCAACAAAAGCGGCGGCGAATGGCACAAAAATCACTGGCCACATCAGGAAGCGACCCTATCTCAACCCTTACTGGGCCCACACCGAAACAAAACATTGAAATAAAATGTTGTTCGTCGTCGTCGGCTTGATGTTCGTGTTGTCTTGGGCCGTCCCGTTGGACGAAATGGTCGAGTGGTTCTACAAGAACAAGACCTACGGAGGAAGTCTGAGGTCGTGCGCTCTGGTGGGGGGGTCGGTGGTCGCTCGTGGGTCCAGCCGAGGCAACGACATCGACGCGCACGACACCGTGATCCGAGTTAACCGGATGCCGACGTCAAAATACGCGGCGGATTTTGGTCGACGCACCGACATTCTCTTCGCCAACCTCGAAACTGCCAACACCGCTAGAACTTTCGAGATGGGGGGTGCGAAGACTTATTGTAAGACCACAAAAGCAACCGCCGTCGTCTTCAAAGGTACCTGCAACCCAAAAAGGCTGTGGGCGCCCGTGGCCCGCAAGTGGCGCTCCTGCGGCCTACCGGTGGGCCACCAGAAGGACGACATCGCGAGAGGCGTCTGCGGCTTGACTTTGTACAAAAACTCTGGAGGATCCAGGCAGGTCACCTCCGGGTTCCTCGCTTTCGTCACCTTCGCGCCCGTCTGCGAAACATTGACGCTCTACGCCTTCGGCGGACCCCCCGAAGCGGCCGACGGCCACAAGCAATTGCACCACCACGACACGCCCGCCGAGAACGACCTCGTGGACGCAATCATCGAAACTAACGAGCTCAGAGACGACGACGCCAACCACGACCGCAATTTCAGACGCCTCCAATCCTATCTCGCAAACCTCAAACCCAAGGTCAGAGTCGTCCGCGACTGACCAAAGTTTTTTCTGTATTCTGTGATCGGGCCTGCCTTTTGTGGACACCACCACCACCACGATTTTTTTTTGTGCCATCGATATGTATGATGCGCGGCGATTCTTTTTTTAAAAGTATATTGCTGCGGCGGCCTTCGAAACCGTAGTAGGGCTTCTTCTTGTTTGCCGTTCGTTGGGCGACGCCCACACACACTCGGGACTGCGAGTCTCGCTCTGCGAATCCCGTCATAATGGTGAGGTGAGGTGAGCTGAGGTGAGGTGAGCTGAGGTGAGGTGACGTTCCGTTCCGTTCTGTTCTCCCCCCAAAAAAAGGGCTGTTCGTCCACCACAAAAAATCTATCTCGTTTTCAGCCGCAGGCGACTTCTCATCACGAACGCATGACGGCTTGGCGCAAGGAGGAATGGTCATTTTTATTAAACCACTACTTCGGTTGTCAATTGGGATTTTTAAGACACGAATTTTTACAGACGCGTCGGGTGAACAATTGAATCATACTCCGGCTGGTTGACTGACTGACTGACTGACTGACTGACTGACTGACTGACTGACTGACTGACTGCCAGCAGCAAGAATCTTGAGTTCGAGACCCTCATTTGGATACGATATTGGGGTCCGCTCCCTTGAACCGAACATCCTGCTGAGACGCGCCAAAAGGGATCCTGCTTTCGTTGACGGAATCAGCATCTTCTTCATCAACGTTGGGTCTTAATGGCCAAAACCATCCCAAAGTTGCAATTTAACAAATGCGAGCGCATCCTTAATATTCTATGTCACGCGACAAACCCATCGGGAAAATGGTATTTACCACAGCAGACGGCGACGAACATCAAGAGAAGCATAGGGGCGGGGCCGATTTCTCTCGGAACAACATCACAATATCAACGGCGAGAAGCACGCACAGGCACACAACGAACGTCTCCGGGTATCTATCTATCTATGCGGCTGGGTGGAAGCATCGGAAGAAGCGGGTAGCCCGGAGTGAAGGGCCAACAATCTAATGCAGAGAAGAGAGAAATTTCGAGAGCGTATTTCGAAGAAACGCGAGGCGCATCGTCGTCGTCGATAACTCGTCGACCCACCATATAAACGTCGTCCGAACCCTCCAAACCTCTCGATAGCACGACAAGAGATCGGCGCCGTCGCCCACCTTCCATGAGCGACAAGTGGCTACCTGGCTTGGTTGCTGGCGGGCTTATGGTCCGCCATTGGGTTGTCCATCAACGTGGGCATGGGTTCCTTTGCTTGGTCGGATGGGCCTCCGTCGGCGTGGTTGACTTAGTTAGGTCGAGTTGGCTGGCATGGATCGGTAGAAGGCCAGTCGACTTGGCTTCGTCTGATTGGCTTTTTTGGCTTGGCTTTGTAGACAAGCGCTGGCGCATGCGTCGGTGTCTTATTTGGCTTGGCTTGCTCAGCGCCTGGCCTGGTCGGCTTGGTCGGTTTGGGTGGATTAGGTAACGGGGTCGGGTCGCGCGGACAAGGTGCCAGGACGGTCGACTGTCAAGAACCCTCGCAAGAGAAACGGATCCTGCGCGGGATAATCCGAAGTCTACTTCCCCGCGCGCTTGCCTGGGCAGAGAGTGAGAGAAAAAATGAATCTGGCGAAAGCTATGAATTATAATTAGAGGAATTGTGATTGTGGTTTGCAACTCCCAGGCTCTTTATTACAATTGGATGGTGTGCAACTCACAGGATCAAAGAGCCAGAATGAATGGGCGCAGAGGCAAAAGGAATAATCATTATTATTATGGTTAGCAACTCCAACCGTCCCCGCGAGTCCCCATAGTTCACGTATGGCCGTAGTCTCAACTAGGTTACTACTCCGCCAGTTCTATATTCCTGGTACTCCCTCGCTCAAAACCGTGACAACGGGGGGGGCAACAAATCAACTCGTCCTCAATCCCCCTTTCTATCTCTCCCGTCTTATCGCCCGGTGTCCCTACTCCCGCGCGGCGCCATGGCGCTGGTAGTAGCCTACGCCCCATGTACTGGGCTGGCCTCTAGTTATTAGTTAGCTCGTTAGTTTAACTCCCAGTCTTAAAGATCCAGAATGGATTTGAGCGCTTAAAGGAAGAGAAACACAAAAGGAGAGAATACCAAAGACGACCGCATAAGAGAACGGCGATGGAAAAAAAAGCAAAAAAGGCAAAGCAGACGGGAGAAGGTAGGGAGAAGCGGAAACGCTGAGAGGCGCATCTAGGGATTACTATAGTTGGCTCAAACTTGAGTCCAAGAGTAAGAATTGATGAGCGCTGGAGAATAGATAGCAAAGCACGGCGTAGGTAGAAGCAAGGAAGCACGGGCAGCAGAAGCAGGGACTTAATGGAGGTGAAGAAAGAAAGAAAGTGTGGGGAGAGCAATGCAAAGGAAGCAGGAGCAAATGGAAAGAAGAGACAGGAAAGAAATGCGACGAAGAAAAGGTGCGAGCAAAGGCGACTCGAGAGAAACAGGAAGGTCATCGAAGCGGCAGAAGAACGACGAAGTATGAGAGAAGAGAGCCTTTGAAGAAAGTGGAGCATAGCGAGAGAGCGGAATTCGATGCTGAGTAAGACGTGTGCATTGGCAGTAGGAGGAAAGAGCCGGTTCTCCAGGGAGGTGATTGAAGCAATGGCAGCCTGTAGATCAGTGCGCAGAGATAGATTTTCAGCGCTGAGGGTGTTGATTTTGCGGATATATAGGCGAAGAGTTTCCTGGAGTTGCTCGACTTGCTGATGTAAGGCATCGACATCAACCGAGGCAGAAGAGGCAGGGTGAGTCGATGGCGAGATTCTTTCCAGGGTAGGTTCTGATGTAGGGAGTGAGGGGTTTAACGACGTCTCGGTCAACACATGCTGTGTAAGTAGGGGGTATTTCGCGTTTTTAGAAAGCGCAGAAAGTCTTTTGATGTTCTGCCGGAGTATAAGTGGGGCCGAACATTACATCCAGGAGTTATGGCGGTTTTGTATCATCTGAGGATGATACGTAGTGGTCAAGATGATGTACCCACGATTGGGCAACAGTATTAATCACATGGTGGGATTTGGAAGAGGCTTGAACATAGTCTGGGCTTTGCGACTCTGTGTTCGAACAAGAGTTACAAGAAAGTTAAGATGCTCAAGGCAGTGGTATGACGAGCGACACAGGAAGATGAAAACGCTAGAAGGCGGTCGCAGCACGGTGTCCCAAACAACGGGCCGCGCCATTATTAGTGCCCTGCGATGCCTGGGAGATGGTTTTTATCCATCCAGGCGAGCACTATTTATTCTACCAATCTGGTCGCCCTCGACGAAAAGGATGCCGCCAGTATTGCGTCGCCACAATGAACATGTCCGCCGCGGACACTCATCGCCCAAATTTGGACGCAACACCCCTCCATTTTATTATAATCAAAGTGCGCTCCTTAAAAGTTGAGGGGGAGCTGGAGCCGGAGTTTGAGGGGATTGTAGAGGAGGGCGAGGATGGCGATCGTCTTCAAGGCCGAGCGAGCCTTTTGTCTCCCAAGGCGACGACGCTTGAAGCGGAGGAAGTGGGAACGGGCTTTGGTGATGAGGTCCTCGGTGTCGTCGGAGAAGAGGCGTCGTTTCAGGTCGTTAAAGTCGGAGTGCCGAATGCGGCTGCGGCCCCAGCGGTAGTCGCCGTCCCTCGAGATGATGGCGAGGGGGCGCTCGATTTTCAGTTTCGCGAATTCTTTTTCGAGCCGCGACCGATACGCGGCGAGCTCGGCGTCGGTCAGGGTATCTGCCTTGGCGATAACCGGAATCACGGTCACTTCTCTTCGGATTCTCCGCAAGTTCTTCCGGTCCGCGTCGAGGAGCCCGTGCGGACTCAAGAAGTACACGCACACCTAATTTGGCTGCGTGACGCGACTATAAAACGAGCTCCATGACAGTTGACACGACGGACAACTGCAGCGAGCTGTGCGACGCGACTGACGGCCGCATGCCAGGCGACACGACTGACAACTGCAGACAGCAGCAGCACGACCAAATCACATACGGCAGCAGACACGACTGACAACTGCATATGCACACGACTGACAGCTGCAGTCAGCGACACGACACGACTGACCACTACGCGGCTGGACGGGATACACGACTGACACTCGGCCCACTCACATGGATGAGGCAGTCGTCGGGGGAATCGGTGTTCTTTAGATTTTGGTGGCGGCGTTTTGCGACGAAATTTGCGAAGTCGAGGTCCAGGTCGCTATCGACGATTGAGACGGTCAGGACAGCGGTCGCGAAGTCCAATGTCGCCGTGCTCGCGTTCGTCCCCAACAACGCGCGGCACGCCGTCGTCTTCCCGAGTCCCTTCAGACCGGCAACGAGCACGTTGAATCGCAGGTCCCGCGGCTTGAGTTTGAGCGTCGGCGCCCGCAACGGCGGCAGCTCAATCGCGCTCGCGACCACGAGCAACCACAGCATTCCAACGGATAAACCAACGGATCAATATCCTCGTGGGCCATCCATCTGATGTCCTTCGGCGTTTGCGTCTGAAGACGGATCCTTGGACAGGCCGCTCTTGAGACGGACAATCCAATGACGAGCAGCCCTCAGAGGAGCAAGCGACGCGCGGCACTCGAGGGTGGGTGTCTTCGCGACAGGCCTGCGCGCAAGCGTATTATGAGGGTCGGAGTCATTGAGGAACTAAATAATCGCACCACTTCGTGATGAACTCAAGAAGAAATCACTCATGCCGTCCGACAGTACAGCCTTTCAGCCGCTGGAGTAGAGGACGTAAGTATGGCGGCCGCTCGCTGGTTATCAGCTCATCACAACAATTGTTTTCTCGCGTTCGATAAATGGAAAGAAAGACTCGGATGCATCGCTTTACCAGAAAGAAGTGAACCAGAAAGCGGATCGTGACGCTCAAAGAAGCACACAAGTCTGGCATCATACGCTCTCCGTGTCATTTCCGCCGAGCTCGACCCACACTATTCTGAACGTGACCTTTGATTTGGCACCGAAGTAGCGCCGCAGCTTTCGTGTATGCTTTCTTTCGACAGAGTCCCGCGGTATGACAAGTGCTCTTCAGCGTTCCACCATATATACGCGTGCGCCTCATTCAAGCATGTGCGCTAACTTTTCTGTTTCGATCGTCTCAATAAACGGCGAGGAATCTCCCGTTTTTTTTCGTTTGTAAACGGTGACTATTATGTCACAGCGACAACGCGTGATACATCCCAAGCCAACCTGCGTTTTCAACACGATACAGGATTATGTACTCACTGGACGTCGCTACAACGGCAACTCTGAGGATGTCGCATTCGAAGAGTGAGCGCATGCCGTGGAGCTTCCGTTACCGCAACGACGCTCCGCGAGTGAGGAGACGCCATGTCTCATCAAGCATGCTCTTGCCAGATGGAAATGCACACGGGTGACCGACTGACAAGCCGGGAAAGAGTTGAAATAATCCGCAGTGTCCCATGGAGCAGTCGACTTTGTCGCGAGATGAGATGAGATGCGATGCGATGAGATGCGATGCGATACTCTCCTCTTGGCGGGCCCGCCCCTGGACAAACGCCCCAGCGGGTCCCCACAGTTCACATACGGCCGGGTCTCTTCAACCAAGGTGCGCCGTAAATTCTAGATTCCAACGAAGATAGATACTCCTGACGAATGGCGACAGGCTATCAAGTCTTCATCGACTCTTCTCTCTGCTCCCCTCGTCTTAAAAAAGAAACCTGTGATTCTTGTCCCGCGCGCTACGCGTTGGGATTTATTCGCCTACACGCCCTATGCACTGGGATGGCCTCTAGTTAGCCACCTTTACACGAGACGTTTGCACGCGTGTCGAGTGCGCTTATTGTAAGCGACAACGACGAGGAGGACGACGGCAATGTCAAGTATATAACATCCGAGCGTCGATCGTCCTGCCCAGAAGCGATCGAGCGAGCGTGCTATGCTGTAAAGCAGAGAAGAGCCACCCCTCGGAGGATCCAGTGGTCGGGTGGATGGTGTAAGGAGGGGAGTTTGACGGAGAAGACGTAGTATTTGTCTGTCCGTCGGGCGTATCGATAGACAGGGCAGTCGAAGCCGCCGTAGGGGCCGAGGTCTCCGTGCTGCTGAGAAGAAGAAGACGCAGTGGCTGGCCTGGTCCCGGCGGGGACTACTCTAGCGGCAGGAATGGTGGTCGCGCTGCTACCAGCACCACCACCGGAAGACGAGGTAGCGACATTGAACGGGGGAGATGCGGCCGCAAGAGGGAGGGCGGTGACAAAGAGGACGGGCATGGGGTCGAAGAGGTGCTTTGGCTGGGCTTCGGCGAGGGTGGCGTTCGCGCTCGTGCGGTCCCAAGCCGCGCCGTCGAGCGAAAGGCCGTGGACGTAGACGCCCTCTGGAGGGGATGTTTTTATCTGGTCGGCGCTTTCAAAGTCGGTGACTTCGGCGTGGATTTTGACGGCGTCGAGCACCCAAGAAGTGGAGGCTTTTGATGATGTTTCGTTTGCATGCGCGCGCGTGACCTCCTGCTGCACGGCGGTCAAGAAACCCGCGGGGTTGAAGAAACCGGGAAGCCAGAAACTCTTGGGTCTCGCGGCGCTGGCGACGAGGTTGTCGAGCCAGGCGCGGAGCTGGGCGTCGCGGTCGGCGAGACCCGAGAGCCATCGCCCAAAGGTCGGTGCGAGCCACGAGATTTCGTCGCCTCCGGGCGAGCGAACCCAGGGTAGAGGAACTTTGGCGTCGTATATGTTATCGATGCTTTGTAGGAGTTGGGCCGTGACGACAATTTCGCCGCGGATTGCCTGGAGCATGGCGCGCAGCTCGCCACGCACGAGCACGATGACGCGCTGGAGCCTTAGGAGCTCCTGCGCGAGCACGGCGTTGAGCGGGACGGTGCGATCGAGCGCGGCGCGGTCGTCGTCAGAGTAGTCGCGGGGGAGCGCCTCGAGGGTCTCGACACACTTCTGGGCGACGACCTCTTCGCGGCTCTTTCCGGCGCCTGCGGGCACGTCGCGCGGTCTTGTTTCGAGAATTGTCGCGAGCAAGTTGTCGACTTCGGCGCGCCGAAAGGCGAGGTCAGCGTTAGGGTGCAACCCAAACACTTCCGGGCTGTCGACGTCGGGGAAACTCTTGATGAGCGTCACGTAGTCGTCGAACCCGTCGCCCGCGGGAAGCCCATACATAAAGTCGTCGCGGATTCGCTGCAGCGTCTCCTTGGGCCGGAACGTGAACCCGGGGTCGCACGTTTCCGGCGCGAGCCACGTTTCGCAGTACGTTCGAAAAAGCCGTCGGTCCGAGTTGTCGGTGATCTTGCCGCCGTATTGCACCTCGGCAACCATGTACTGGAGCGTCGGCCAGGATAACGGCCCTTGGAACAGGTGTCTCTCGAGGAACGCGAGGCAGGCGTTGAGGTCGCCGTCGTTGAACTCGTACGGCACGCAAAAGCCCATTGGCCCGAATTTCCGTCGCTCCTGCGCGATCGAATGAAGAAAGCACAACGCGTACACGAGACTCCGCCATTGGAGCGTCTCGATGCGGTCGAGGCGATCGTTGTCCACGAGCACGGTGTACGATCGTCGCAGGCCCGCGCGTAGGCCCGACGGCGGCTCGTTTGTCACTTTGACGGAAATTTGGAGCAGCCCAATCGGGAACGACGGGTGCGGCTCGGTCGTCAACCACAGCCGAAAGTCGGGCATCGACGAAAAGGCCGCCGCGGTTGCGGTCCCCTCTGCGGGCGGCGACGACGACGACGGCGACGACGCCGCGGGCGTCTGCTGTTGTTGCTCGTGGGTCGCGACGAGGTTCGCGAGGAGATCCTCGAGCCCCTGGATGAAGGGGAGACCGAGGTGCGCGTTTTGAAGAAGTGCCCATTCGTTGTTGGCTGTGGCCGTCGTGATAGCCGCGAGGGCGACGGGCTCCTGGCCCTCGCCCATCGACACGCACGCGGCGGTCTGTTTGCGGCGTCGCGCGAACGTCTCGATCGCGTCGGTCGGATCAGCGCCGGCGGACAGCAAATAGATGACCGGCGTCAACGGCGAACTCGCGTCGAACACAGTCTCGATCGTTTCGGCGACGGGCTCGACGTACTTTGGCCCGAGCGCCGGGATTTTGTAGCCTTGGTGAGGGTGCTCGAGCGCGTCGATCGCACGGATGAACGCGAGCACGCTCGGGATGGTGCGGTCCTCGCGTAGCGCTCGCACGAGCAAGAGGCGGCAAAACGCGCCTTTTTGAGTATCGGCGGCGGCGGCGAAGTGCGTCTCGTACGAGCCCGGGACGGGCTTGGTCTCGGGTTCGTTCTCGCCAACCCACGCGCGCCACTCGGCTTGGTCTCGCGCGATGTCATCGGGCAACGTCCGGAAGACGACGTTGTCGTTGGAAAGCTGGACCACGTTGAGCCACGCGGTGTCGGGCAGCCACGCGACCGTCTTCTTGGCGGCGACGCTCTCGTCGAGGCCCGCGCCGCCCTTGAGGAATAAGGTCACATCGCTCGGTTTGAGACGGTCGGCGTTGATCATGATTCGAAACAGCATCAGCAGCTTGAAGCTCAGCCTGTCCTGCTCGTAGAGCCCTCTCGAGATGGCGCGGTACACGGTGTAGGTCATCGTCTCGACGACGTTGGCGACGCGCTTCGACGCCAGGGGTGCTCTTTCGGCGTGGTCCATCGACGCGCCAAAGAGCGCCTGGAACTGCGCCAACGAGGTCTGGTACATGTGTTTGACGTGCGTCATGTCGACGATGGCAAAATATAAGGTGGATCCGCGCGTCGCGGCGGGCCGGTACTGTTCTCTCTTGTCCTTGATCGACTCGCGTGTTTTGGCGGCAGCCGTCAACTTGTCCTTGACTTCGAGGGCCTTAGCCTTGGTCTCGGCGAGCACCGAAATCAGTTCCTCGTCGTCCAACAAATTCCCGGCGTTGTTTGCCGAGAGCCGTTCGAGCAGCAACTCGTCGAGTCGCAGGAGCGCCTTCGTGTTTGTCGCAACTTGCTCGAGGACTGCCGTGAGCTGCTCCTCGAGCGTCCTTTGTTCCTTTTGGATGACGCGACCCAAGAGCTGTTCCTCGAGACCCTTCATCGTCACGGTAAAATCCACAACCGTCGTCTTGGCCTGATCCTCGGGCGTGAGCTGGGGGTTGGGCAGTCGAGTCGCCAGGTACAACGCAAATTCTGCCTCGTTGAACTCGCACAGCTTGTCGGTAACGGTGATGTATTTTGACCTTCCCTTGACGACGACGCGTTTCTGCAGCACGGGGTCCAGCATCGGGTCAAGAGTCTCGCCAACCCCAACAACAACGAGCGCCTTGCCTTCGCCCATGCAGAATTCCAGCTGGTCGCGGAGTCGCGGGTTGTCGAGCGTCGTCGCGCCGAACGCCGGAAGTCTCGACGCCTCGTGGTGCTTGATCCAGTTCAACGCCTGGCCCTGGGGATCGATCAAAAGCGGATATCGGGATGCTCTGGTCACCAAAATTCCATTTTGGATCGACAGCGGATCGGTAGGCAACCCCTCGAGGTTCCAGTCGCCGCGCTCCGCGACGGACGCGAGCAACGGGACGACGTCCAGCCCGGCCGTGTAGGGTATCTTGCGCGCTTTGAGATCAGGCATCAACTTATTTTGCACGATGAGTGCACGGTACTCTTGGTTGAAGGGCCCGCAGTAAGACACGAACGCCGACGCGACGGCGACGTCGCCGACGAGCGCGTTCCGCATCGTCTCGAACTTGGACGAGTCCTCGGTCCATCGCTCTCGCTCGCCCGCGAGGCCCCCGATCAACGCGGTCGCCTGCTCCATCTTTTTGCGGGTCGCCGTCGCGCCGGCTTCGATCTCTTCCTTGGTTTTCATCTGCGTTTCAAAGTCTTTTTGGAGCGTCGCCAGGACGTCCGTGCATCCCTGCAACTTGGCCTCCGCCTTGTCCAATTCCCTTTGCGCGTCGGCAAGGCGCGATTCGGCTATGCGTAGCGCCTCCAACTTGGGTTTGACGATTTTCGACGCTTCGTGGTACGAGACCATGGCGCGCGACCACGCGCACAGCCCCTCGGCCGCCTTTGAGGCGTTGCGCGCGACGAGCGCGTTGTATTCGTCGAGCTCAATGTATGGTAGCATGAGCTCGATCGTCTCGTCGTTGATAAAGTCCTTCTCGTGCTTTGAAAACGAAAAAATGTTCTGGAGAAACCGGGCGTCCGAGAGAAGTCCCTGTTGCATGAGTTTGTACGAGTCTTTGAAGAAAAAAAACGTCTTCTTTTCCTTTCCGATCCCGAGTGTCACCTCGGCCGGCTCGATTTTGTTCAATTTTTCCATTTTCAACAACCCGACGACGTCAAAGATCAACTTGATGATGTCCGATGGCTTTTGGAGCTTTTTTAGTTCGTTCAAGTCGTTGGGTTTGATCGAGTTCACGGCCCTCTCGGCCTCCTCGACGAACGGCTGGGCTCTCGCGAGATCCGTTTCGGCCTGGGCCTTCTCGCCCGCGATTCGTTTCGCGTCGGCCTCGCACGCCTCTTTGATCTTTCCAACGGCGTCGGCCTCCTTTTTCGCTTCGAGGCTCGACGTCTGCAGCTTGCCCAGCATCGCCGTCGTCCTCTCGTCGGCTCTGCGCAGCTTCACCTCCTCGTCGGCGAGCAGCACTTTCATACGCTCGACGTCCTGACCGCCCTTGTCGAGTTTCTCGAGCCCCACGCGCACGCGCGCGCTCTTTTGCTCGATCTCTCGCAGCTTGAGCAAATATACCTTCTCGTAGTCGCGAAGGAAGGAGAGGTAGCTCGTCGGGGTCTGGTAGACGCGCCGCCTCGTCGCTCTCGCGTACTCGTCGCACGCCCCGACAATCGTCTGGTGCGCGAACGCCATGTGCTGCAATATGGCGTTCTTGGTGGGTTCGTCGCACTCGATCGCCGTCGAGGACCCCAGCACGCCCCGCGAGACGGCCACCAACGCCTCCGCGGGCCACGGCAAGAACCAATCCACCGCGCAGCCGTTGACGAGCCCCGGAAATTTTCGGGCTCGCTCGGCGAACTTCCGGTTGACGGGGGAAAAGCACAACACAACGTGAAGATTTGATCGCACGGTATCGTAAAAGTGGCGGACGAGAAAATCCAGCGTGTCGACATAGTCCGATCGCCTCGAAGCGTCTGCGCGAAGCTCGGCTGCCATCATTTGGAGCTCGTCCTTGGCGAAAAGCCCCGTCACCTCGCCCGTCAACAACAGCGAGTTCAGCACTTCCAAAAAGTTTTCGTCCTTGATTTGGGCGTCGGTGAAGAGAAACGTGGCAACCTTGCGCTGCTGCCCGCACGTCTTGTACATCAAACGAAGATCATCGAGAAATGAGGTCATGTTGTAGGCTTTGGTCAGCGTAATTTGAAAGAGCTCGTGCCCCGCGACGAACGCCGCGAGCTGCGCGAGCGACTGCTTCCCCGAGCCCCCTACGCCCACCAACATCATGTTGCCGCGGCGCATCCCGAGCGCTCGCGAGATCCGTACGAGGTGCGCTACGGCGTCGTCGAACATGATCAAGTTAAGTTTGGTCCGCGTTCGCTCCTCGCCGTATTTGGCGAGGAATTCCACAGTCCGGCTTCGGACGGCCTCTAGAGATTCTGCAAGCTCGAACACTTTCGGCGCCTCCTCGAGGAGCAACCCGTCCTCGTCGTACTTGTCGTCCCGAAGAAAGTCCACAAAGTACGAGGGCCGACTGCACAACCGCATCATTTCGGGGTCTGCCCACACCACATCCTTTGACGACGACGACGACGACAGCTGGCTCGCCGAATCTGTATGCTTGCTGGTCCCTTGGAGTGGCGAAAAGTTCGTTCGACTCACGTTGTTGCTGTTGTTGTTGTTTTTGGGCGGCGGCGACCCCGACTTGGTGTTCGGTCGCGACGACGCCGACGATGGCGGTTTGCCGCCACGAGACGGCGGCGCCCCACGCGACGGCGACTGCGGCGAGCCGCCAGTGTCGACGAGGAGGATCTGCGTGCTCGCGTCGAGCTGCGCCGCGAACGCCGCCTTGTCCTCGAGGTTCGTCAGTTTGTCGGCGAACACGCGCTCTGCCTCGTGCCGCCATAGCAAGACGACGACGTGGGTTTCCACTTCCGAAAATGTCGAGTCGGGCGTGCGCAAGATGCCCTGGTAGAGTCGACTCAGGTCTCGCAGCGTGAACGTGTAGTGGAACTTGCTCGGCGACGGCAGCATCTTCTCTCGAGCCCACTTGAACAGCGTCATTGTCGCCGCCGGAATGCGCCCCACGTACCCAAAGACGCTTTCTGGCTTGCTATGGTGATGGTGCTGCTGCTGTGCCCTGTTCGGCGAGGTTACACCCTTGGTGCTGCTGCTGCTACTCTTGGTTGCTGTCGTCGTTGCTGCGTGGTGGTGCTGGTAGGCGCTGAAGCGTGCAGCGAGCAGCTGGCCGTAGATCGACGCCACGGTGTGTTCGGTGGGAGTGACGACGTGGTATGGGAAGAAGTGACGCTTGAGTCTGTTGGGGATGTCGTTCTTGCCGGCGCCCGGGACGTCCATCGCTGCGACGTACGTCACGCGCTCGATGTGCTTGAAGTCGCCGCGCTTGTCTTTGTCGAGAAAGCAAAAGCCACCAGTCTCGACGAGCTGGCGCACGAGCTCGCACGTCGGCTGGTCGCCCCACCGGTTGACAGCAGGCATCGAGACGTCGTCGAGGAAGAACGTCAAAGTCTTCCCGCCCGGGGGCCCAAAGTTCTTGCCGCCCTGCTTGTCGAGCTCGGCCTCGACAGCGACTTGGAACATACCGGGCGTCGTCGCCGACGAAAAGTTCATCTTTTTGACCAGCGCCAAATCCTGGTCGAGACACGTCTCGAAGTAGACGAGCGCCATCGTCGTCTTGGCCGTGCCCGATTCACCCACGATCAACACGGGCGCGGCGCGCTGCTTGAGCGCCGTTGCGTTGACGAGCCCCATGAGGTGCGTGCCCCGGCACATCTCGACTGTCGGGACGCGCACCGTCGTCCAGTCCACCGAGCTATTATTAGTCGGTGCGTCGAAACAAAAGTCGGAGGGCTGCCAACGTTCCCATTCCATAGTTTCGAAGTTGACGCGAAAGTCGAAGATCGTCTCCTTGCCGGTCGCTTCTCGCGGCATGTTGCCGTGCGCCGGAGACTCGCGCATCCACGCGTCCCACCGCTGTCGGTCCTCGGCGTCTAGGATGCCCGCGACACCCCACGTCACGGCGAACGCCACGAGTCGCTCGAGCTCACCGACGACGTCGTCCTTCGACTGGGACAACTCGGCGGCCTCGAGCAACGCTAGTAACAATCGAAGCGTCGCCTCTACGGCGCCGACGCGTGTCACGGCAAGCGCCGGCCTTTTTTGTGCGTCCTTTGCGATGAACTCAAAGGCGGCGCCGCCCGCATCGCCTGGATGGGAAGCGCGCGGTGTGCCGAGATACCGATCGAGATGAGCCTTGACGACGTCGCGTCGCGTCGGGTCGCCATCGGCAAATTCCTTCGCGAGCCACGCGTCGAGCACCGGCCGCCAGTCGAGATCGCTCGAGCTTACAAAAATGATGCCGGCGCGCGACACGGTTGCCGGAGACGCGTTCCGCAAATCCTCCACCTCGAAGACGAGCTTGACATTGTCGGTCATTGGCACGCGGTCGCCATTCGCGAGGGTCAATATCCTGTTGTCGTCTAGTACCGTGTTGAGGTTCTCGATCCACACGGCGTCGACGGGACCGTCGCACACGATCCAGCTCGTGTCCTTGCGGCTCCGGTCGTTAAACTTGGACCAGATGGCCGCGAACACGCCGTTCAGCCACTCGCCGCTCAACCGGTCCGTCTCTCCGAACATTTCCTCGGCTCGAATCGCCTTGGGATTCATGCGGACTCGCTTGTGCGGCGACGGCGTTGTCGCCGTCAGAGCGTCCTGCAACACTGCGATTGTCGACGATTTGCCGGCACCCGGAGGCCCGACCAGCATGATTCCGTGTCTCACGAGCGTCGTCTCATAAAGTTGGAGCACCTTCACGACCCACGACGGGTGGTCCACTAACGCCCGCGCGTGTATTGCGTTTTCGATCGCCGCCGTGAGTTTGGGGTTCGCGTCGTAAAACCCGTCGCGTGCCGCCGCCGCGCGCGGGAAGAGGTCGTTCAGCAGCGACAAGAACAGCGGCACATCCTCCGCCACAAACTTGGACAAATTCATGTCGCGCAATGTTCGCATAATAAGCACCTCCTCGTCGGCCTCCTGGTTGTCGCGCTTGGTCTGCCCGGCAGTTCGCAGCACGCTCAAGATGTTCCGCAAGCCAAAGTCGTAATGCTTCTGCTTGGAGAGCTGTTGCTCGCAGAGGCGGTACAAGACGTTGAACTTGCGCGCGAGCTCGGTAAACTCCTTGTAGCCGACTGAGCACAGCTTGACCTTCATGATGATCTCGCGGTCGGGCACCATCATCGCGACTGACCGAAACAGCGTCTTGAGGTTCTGCGGTAACTCCTGCCGACCCGCGTACCCCGGATTCATCGTGATGAAGTACCCCACATTTTGGTCCAGCTCGATCGGCTGAGCGTCTCCGGGGAACGTAAAGCTCCGGGCGCCGATCCGCTTGGCGTTCGTGATCGCCAACACCTGCTGCGCCACCACGCTCAGCACGGGAAGCTCGATCCGGTTGAACCTACAGTCGTTGTTTGGTTTATAACGGCAATACACATCATCATCATCATCATCATCATCATAACAGTGCATTTCTTACTCGTCAAAGCAACCTGCGCCACCAGGGAGAGGTCATGATGGTTACCCAATGACGCACCCCAGAGTCCACCCTGGCAGAGGCCCTTGAAGATCTTGGCCATGTCGGTGAAGCGCTGCTGGTCCGTACTGCGGGCGTTGGTCTTGTTTCGTCGAATAAGGGCTTTGTTACCAGTTGGTGACGACGACGAAGACGCCCAGAGCGCGGCCGAGGTCTTTTACCTATAATAGCAGCAGCGGAATTGTTTCTCGCACGCGAGAGGAAGGTTTTTCTCACGGTTTCGGTTTTGCCGGTGCCCGCCGGACCAGCTGGGCTGCCGCCGAGGTGCATGCCCAGCGCCTGGCTAAGGGTGATGTAGCATCTGTCAGTAAGCGGCGTGACGACAAGGCGCTCCTTGCAGCCGAGGTATTCGAAGTTGTAGGTGAAATCGACATCGCAAATGGAGACGACGCACGCGCCCGATCCGTGCGCGTCGTCGAGGTTGGGTCTCCAATAGAAGCGCGCTTGCTTGAGCCATTCAAAGTCGACCGGGTCGATCGGGGCCTTGCGCTCTTTGTGGAGCTTGGCAAGGTCGGCGAAGACATCGCGCTGGTGGACGTGGATAGTCACGAGCGTTTCGATCTTGCGGCGATTCATCTTGGTTTTGAGGTCCGTGAGACACCACGAGCTCAGCTCGTCGAGGACGGCGAGCTGCTGCTTGTTAGTCTCGGGGATGATAGTTTTGGATGTCTTTGACTTGTCGAGGGCTTCCTGACATTGGGCCGTCCAATTGAATTGGATGCCCAGGAGCGCGAACTGCGCGCACGTTGAATTGACGAACTCGGCCAGCGGAAGCTCGGAGCATTTTGCGGCCGCCTGCTCGCAGAGCGCTTTGAGCGACTGTTGCATTTCTTTCACGAGCGCGTTGAGCCACAGCTCGATGCTCCCTTCGGCCTTGACCGGCGCGGAGAGCTGGATGACCTCCTGGTCTGGGCCTTCGATACTGCAGACGTCGACGATCTTCGACTTGTCCGACTTGTCGTGCGAGACTTGGTTCACGGCGTCAAAGATTTTTTCGTAGAACGGTTGCATTCGCATCGGGTCAGAGCCCTGGCTGAGGATGAGGAGGAGGACGGGATTGGAGACAAAGTAGAAGCGTGGGAATAGCGATCGCTTTTGCGACAAGTAGCCCTCGAGGCTCTTTTGGCACTTTTCTAGTTCGTCGTACAGCACGGGGAGAGTGTTCCGGAGGAGTTCGTTGCCGCAACACGCGACGACAACCTGCGTCTCCGAAGCCTTGAGCATGATCTTGACGAAATCGCGATCGATCTTGGCAAACTTTTTTGCCTCAAGAGGCATTTGCTTGGCGATGTCCCCACCCATAAACACGGATTCTGCGCGAGCACACGCATGAGAAGAGAAACATTATCCAAAACAACAACAACGATGCGAGATGATAATATTCTGACCGAGCGAGGTCCAGAGGAGCTGCACTTTGATCCAGAGTTCGAGGGTGTCGGCGGTGTCGGAGAGCGTTGTGAGTTGGGAGGCGACGGCTTCGCGGAATGGTCCGACGTGTCGCATCGAGAGCAACGACTGGAGGTTTAGCTGAGCCTCCTCCAGATCGTCGATGACCTGGCCGAACGCCAAGAGGATCGGGACGTCGCGCTCCTTCCATTTGGTGAGGGTGAACGCGGCATGGTCCCACTGCTCCTTGACGTCGGCGAGTTTTGTTTCTATGCCAAGCTGCTTGTCGGCCCCCTCGCAGATTTCCTCGACCTGGCCCTTGAACTGCAGCAGCGGCGATTTGAAGATGTGTTTGAGCTGAAACGATTCCTTGTCGAAAGGGAGCGGCGTCTTTATCAGGTCAATGACCTCGCGCCAGTGTCTGGGCTTGATGGACGGTTTGGAGAGGTCGGCGATAAGGGGGAGCAAGTCCTGGAGGTCGGTGACCTTGGCCCGCATCTCGGTGTACGCCTCCCACTCGCGGAGCTTTTTCGGGAGCTTTTTGCATCGCGCGTCGAACGCCGTCGTCTCGTCGACCATCGCCTGAAATCGTACGGTCACGTCCGACCAGTGGACGGATCGGTAGTTGTCCAACGCGTGCTGGATGTCCAAATACAACACGTACAACTGGTCCAGCAATCCCACCTCCTTCCTCGTCTTCACGAGCTCGGGGTATTTTGTTGTCCGCAACGCGAACAGTTCCTCGCCAGCCACGTACATCTCCACCTTGCGCTCGCGCATCTGGAGCTCATCTTTGTACCGTCGCAATCGCTCGACAGCTTCCGTGGGAGTAATTCCAGGTTGTTGGGGCCCGTTTGTTTCGAAATCCGCTCTAAACTGCTTCGCGTCCGCCGCAAAGTCGCGCACGTCAAGAATGAGCTGCCTTTTGTACTGCCCCTGAATCTTGGAGAGCTGGTCGGCGATAGTCTCGGCGAGGTCGACCAGTTTTCGCCACGAAGGTCGCATGATGGACTTTTGGTCCATCTCGTCTTTATCAACCAGTCCCCCGGGCAAATAATGCTCGAGCATATGATACATGTCGGCGATGGGCGTCAGTTCCATCTCGATCGACGATTCCCTCTCTCTGATTTCCTTCAGGACAGTCATCACGAACCTCAACGAGTCGAGGTCTTTGACTTCGACGTGCAATTTGTTCGTCGTGACGCGGATGTATTCTAAGAGGGAATACATCGCGTCCCGAGCTTGCTGGTGGACTTTGGTCGAATACTGGATTTTCCACTGGCGGGATTCGTTTCGGAGCTGCAACTTGAGGTTGGCCGTGTTGAGCGTCAGCGCGCCGATGTTATGCATTGGCGGTATTCTCTCGATTTCCCTCTCGACATTCATGAATCGCCGAAGTTCGTTTTCGTAGTCGCCAATCGTCGGGTTCCCGGCGGCGAATTTGCGATACTGCAGATCCTTGTCGTCCTTCCAGAGCCAGTCGTACTTTTTGAACGCGACGAGATAGTCGTGGACCTGGTTCTTCGTCGCGAACAACGCCCCCGTGAGCAACAACGCGACCTTGATAATTTCGGTGTCGCGGCCGAGGCGGTCGAAGAAGCTCGGCTTGTTGTTGTTGTTGTTGTTGTTGTTGTTGTTGTCACATTGAGGTCCCTCGAATAGTTGACCCCAGTCCATGGTCGCCTTGGCGCATCCGAGCACGGCGACGGCGCTCCTGTTGATCGCTCGCTGGACGTCGTCAAGCGACGGCGACAATCGGACCGAGGGGACCGAGAGCTGGACGTCGACTTCAAAAAACGGGCGTTCTACGAATAAGTACCCGCTGGCAACTCGCGAGCAGACCCTCTTTTTGATTTGGTTGAGCGAGTTGCGGGCGCACGACAACAACGCCTGGTATGTGAGTTTGTTGTAGTGCGTCTTGATTTTCGCGAGTTGGGCGTTGTCGCTCTTGACCGACGGATCCAAAGGAAATTGGTTCAGCATGATGACCAAATCTTCGACCGCCGTTTCGACTTCGACATTTTTGGCAACTAATATTTGCGTCCTGCCGTGCACGGCGCATTCTTGCATCGAGACGAAGTCGTCCAACGTAACCGACTTGTCCTCGGGAAGGTCGACCAACATCGTTCGGGCGATAATTTTCAGATTTTTTTCGATCCGGTTTTCGACGAGATCGTTGATCTTGACGATCAAATCCTCGAGTTGCCTCAACGCGCTGCGCACTTGGACTTTGTAGGCGTCGATGTTCATCGACGTCCACGTCAGCGTGATCATCCCCGGCCGCAGCTTGCAATCCAACGTTCGGAGGTGGGGCTCGAGCACCTTCTCGGTGACTCGTTGAATCCTCGAACAGATTCGATCGTATTCCTGGAGCAAGTACCGCAGTTCGTTGTAGTCGCGCTTGAAGTGCTCCTCTTGCGCGAGGACCATCCGCGCGTCGTCCGGGATTTCCACGCCCATTCTCGTAAGGCACTTGGATTCTCGGATGAGCTGGAGGACCTGCGGGTCGAAATTCACGTACAACTTGCCCTCGTGTCGAATGACGAGCGTCGCTTCCAACCCGGCCCGCGCCGCGGAGACCGACTTGCACCACGCGTCGTACCACAGGTATTCGAACGCGAGGAGCGTTTTGGCGATTTTGTTGTAGGAGCGGACGATGCGTTTTGATTCCTTTGATGCCAACACGTGGGCGGCGTTGAATTTGGTCATGGGGTCTTCGATCCTCCGAAGCAAATGCCTCGCCCACGTGATGTTGCCCGCGACGGGCGGCATATTCCTCGCGACGGGCGGCGCGTGCTTGTGAGCTTCGTACATTTCCGAGATGTGCTCGAGCTCGAGCCCATAGTTGTGGAAAATGATCATAAATTTGCTGTCGAGGTCCGACCTCAAGTTTTCGCGATGCAAGATGGACTGGTATTTGTGGAGCAGCTTGAGCGACTGTTCGATGGACGATATCGACTCGAAGCTTCGATTGATAAAATGTTGCAACGAGGTCTCCAACTCGCCGATTCTCACGTTGAACTCGACATAATCCCGGTCGAATTTGTTCGAGTGGTAATCCAACAGGTCGTGCCTCTTGTCCTTAAATTGCGCGAGGATCTGCTCGAACACCGACAGCAGCGGATCCATGCCCTCCAAATTATGTTCGCCGAGCGCGTGGAACTGTTTGATAGTCGAAAACATGTCGATGAGCTTGATGAGCCGACGACAAAAGAGGTCGAATTTCCCAAATATCTGCGGCTCGGCGAAATCGAATTGCTTGCCGCGAGGCATCGTCATCAACTTGTCCTTGGTCACACGATATTGCTCCTGGTAAAACTCGTTCAATTTCAAGCAACTCTCGAGCCGCTCCAGCAGCGGGCCCGTCGGTTGATCCCAGAGCGGGATCCGCCCGATCGCCGCCTTGCACGATTGGATCATCTGATTCGTAATTTTCATAAGCAATTTGGTCGTCCTCTCGGTCGTGTTAAAAAATCGCGAAATCGTGTGGACCATCTTGAGCGCGTTCATGAGCGCCGGAATGGTGTCGATGATCGTTTCGGGGGTCCCCGACGACAGCGGCTCGAGGAATCGTTCCAACGTGGCCAGAAATTTTGAGTTATCCTTCGCTTCCGTCGCGGCCTTGGTGATACAGACGTCGATTTGGCGCCATCGCTTCATCAAAGCAAAAATCTGTTGATTATCGACCAACTTTGTCACCGACGTGAGCATCGTGATGACCGACTTGCAGCGTTTGGTCTTGAGTTGGTCGGTAATCGTCGTGAGGCGCTGCGTTCGTCTTCGCCAATAGTCGATCTCTGAGCCCGGGCCACTCTCGGGCGTCTCGAAGCGTCCGCGGTCCGTGTCGGACAAGTACGTTTCGATCGAGGTGCACCATTCTTCCAGCACCTCGATAAAGTGCGCGACGATCTCTGGCGATGCCGCGGCGACGTGCGGGTCAACCGCCACCGCTTCGTGATCCGGTTCTCGCAGCTCGAGTCCGCCGCCGAGGCTCTTTACGTTATCCTGGACGTTCTTCGCGAACCCCTCGAGCGACACCAGGAACTCCTTGATGTGGTCGTCGCTCGCGAGGCCCCACGACTTGTTCTTGCTAAAGGCGGGGCCGTACAGCGTCCGCAGCATCGTCTCGAGCGACTCGAGCGGCGCGCAGATCGTTCCGAACCACACGAGGCCGTCCATCGCGCGCAAAGGATCGAGGGCTGCGCTGGTCCGTTTCAAAAAGTACACCGTCTTGCGGCACATGGCGGGCTGCTCGCTGCACACGAGCTCCTCCTCCTCCTCCTCCTCCTCCTCCTCCTCCTTCTTTGAAGAAGAAGAAGAAGAAGAAACGTAGAAGAACAAGCACGCGTTCGCTTCGCCGCTCCTGAAGAACCGATTGAGGCGCGCGAGGGTTGCGTCCCGTCGGACGACCTCCTCGGCGACCTCCTCCTTGATTCGGAGGCCCTCGCTCACCCTCGCGACTATGTACCGGTGCCGCGCCTGGAGCGACATCGAAGCACGCAAGAAGAGGCGTTGTCGTTCCGGTACACTTGTACCGGATGATGTACTTTCTGTTGGTGATGACGACCACCACGACACGCGTGAGGATCGAGCGCGTCACCGGGCTCCCCGTGCTCGCGATGTCGAGGTCCGTGGTGGTCGTCGACAAGCCCGCCGAGCTCCGGTCGGTGTCCGCGTTCGGGCCGACCAAGGCTCTGCTCGCCGAGCACGCGCGACGGGTTGCTGCCGGCGCTTCAGTCGAGAGCCTCGGTCGCGAGTTCGAGCGCGCGAGTCGGCGCGAGCGCTTCTGCGCCGTCGCAGCAGACACCGAGGGTCTGCCGGCCGTGGTGCGGCAGAAGGCCGCTCACCTTCCCCGCACTAAAGACCGATTCCTAAAGTTCTGCAAATCGTCCTTGTCGTACGAGGAAGCCGACGCGGCCTGGAACACGCTGCGCGAGGCCGTGCGAGCGGCCGAAGCTCGCGACGGCCTCGAGGAGTCGGACTCGGTCCTCGCGCGAATCAAGGCCCTGTTTCCCGAGGCGTGCCCCGTGCACCGTCTCGACAAGGCTACGAGCGGCGTCCTCGCCGTTGCACTCGAATCACGCGCGGCATCGCACCTTTCCAAACAGTGGGCGAATCGTGAGGTCGAAAAGCGCTACGACGCCCTCGTCGACGGCATCGTCGGCCCGGACGAGGGCGTCGTCGACTTGCCCCTCCTACGCGTCGACGCCCCCCGACGATCCGGCCTCGCCGCGCGCATGCTCGTCGACTACCACGACGACCCCCGCGCCAAGGCTTGCCACACGGAGTTCAAGGTCATCAGAAGACACAGACGCGACTCGACGACGCATCTTCACCTCGTCCCTCGCACGGGCCGCCTACATCAACTCCGCGCCCACCTCGCCGCGATTGGCCACCCCATTTTAGGGGACGACATGTACGGAATAAAAAAAACCGCCTCGCGTCTCTGCCTCCACGCTAAGAGTCTCGATTTCGTCGATCCGGACTCCGGCGACCGATGGCATATCGTCTCCCCTCCCGATTGGGGAAAGAACACCCGCCCCGCCCGAGACTAGTGCACGAGAAGAAGACCTCGTATCACGGTTGTTTAGTCTTTTCTCCTAGTCACTTGGTACTGGCGTCGTGTTGTTACGAGCCCGTTTTTTTTATCAGGTATAATATGTGATCCCCCCTTTTGGCTCTAGAAGTTGGAAGGAAGGTGCGAGCCCATAACGCACGTACGTACGTGCGTACATACAAGCGGCAGCCCTGGATTACAAACCCCATCTCATTGGGTGGCAGCGGCGACGGTTGTGACGGGTCTGCCTCTTATTAGAGCCAAATCCCTACCTCTCTTTCTTTCGCGGAACCACCACCCTCTTCACCGAGCGCCCTCACCTCCTTCCTTGCTCGCTTGCTCTACCGCCTGCTTTTTTTTTGCATTGCCCGTGTCTTGCTTCTTCTTCCCCCTTTTGCTTCGCCGCCGCCGCCCATTGCGGTCGTCGGTGGCAGGCCTATTCTTCTTTCTTTCTCTTCCTTTCTCTGCGATCATCCATTCTGGTTCTTTGAGCCTGGGAGTTGCTTGCCATAGTATTAATTAATTTGCCGTCCTCTGCAAGCGGGCTGCGTCTCCGTCTTCTCGTCCTCGCTCACTAGAGATAAAAAATCTGAACTAGGGTTAGCACCCCCTATTCTAGGGTTAGTTCACTTAACTTTGCCACCTGTTGATTTTTAATTGAATTTAAGAAAACGCTGTGTTATTCACACCGGCTGTCCTCGATTAAGAGACAGATTCGAGGACAGACTACCACTGTTCTCACGCTCTGCTGAAGGATAACACAGTTGTGATTACTGTTCTCTAGGTATTGGGCACCAGTCCCGGTATCAGCAGAGCCTCAGGATTTCCAGACAAGTCAAGCTCACTGACGTTCCTGAACCCAAGCAAAATGCCGACGAACCAAGAACTACAAAAGGAGATAAAAGACCAAGAAGCTCGCATAGAGGCAAAGCATACTAGGGAGATGCAAGCTCAACAACAAATGATACAAGCACAAGCTGCTCAAGCGCTACAAGCACTCCAAGCACAACTCAATGCCATGCAGACACCACCTGCCGTCGCTGCTGCGGCTCCGCCTCCCACTCCGGCTCAACAAGATCCAAAGACTACAGTTAACACCTTTAGTGACCCCCCAAGTGCCGTTCTCAAGTCCATGGACTCGGCGCAATTCACACCCCAAATGCTTTCGTTTCGCGTCATGCAATTGTTCGTCGAACATCTGATGCCTGAAACAGGTATAACTCAGTACTTCCTACAGGGCTTCTACACGTGGGAATCCGTCCTGCGCGGATCTAACGATCTCGCTGACGCAAGATCCAAAGACTACAGTTAACACCTTTAGTGACCCCCCAAGTGCCGTTCTCAAGTCCATGGACTCGGCGCAATTCACACCCCAAATGCTTTCGTTTCGCGTCATGCAATTGTTCGTCGAACATCTGATGTCTGAAACAGGTATAACTCAGTACTTCCTACAGGGCTTCTACACGTGGGAATCCGTCCTGCGCGGATCTAACGATCTCGCTGACGCTCTCCTAAGCCACTGTATCGACGAATACGACAAGGACCCCGACAACCACTCTACCGCCGGGAACACGCCAGATTTCCAAGACCGTTACGTCTACTACAAGGGTGTCTACCGCAAGTTTCGGCAAGCGCCTCCTGGACAACGTCTACGAGCCGAAACTCCACGAACTCAAAAACCAAGACAAGGACCCAACCGATATAACAAAAGGCAAGTTATATCCAATTACTCAACCTCATCTCCAAGGAAAAGAAGCCGACTTCATCGTATATCTCCGCGAGACTGTACACCCCCTATTTCGCCGTTTCCTACATGCCGGTAGCGACTCCGTCAAGCACCCAGCATACGACGAAATCGATGATGCACTCGGATCCTCCTGCCCGATAGGACTCGAATTTGTGCTTCAAGTTCGCCTCGCACTCGATAAGCACACGGGCCAGAACCACATCCACCATGCGCATTATGTTTACAATGCCTTTCTGGACACGCCGTTCAACCCTGAAATCCATGAGCCAGCTCACTACATCGACTACATGCGTCATGTCCAGCAACAACTGCGCCAGATCACCACGGACGCTTCTCTCCAACTTACCGACGACAAGATCCTCGAAGAAATTCACCAAATTCTCCGCTTCAAGTACCCCCCAAGCTTGCTTGACTCCCGCGCCCCAACACACATCAAGGGCTTTGCACGTCTTGCTAACTGTCTGCGCAATCACAACGACTCGCTGTTACTCGACGAAGACGAGGAAGCCATCCACCACCTTCCTAAGCTCATCGCTCACATCACCGTCATTTCAACGTTTGAGCGCAACTTTTGGGCTCACCTCAAGCCTCACCCCACTCTCAACTTCAGGCCTTTGCGCTTCGTTAAGGACTTTGGTCGTCTGCCAACAAAGTACAAAGACAACCCCAGCTTTCGCTCCCGCCGTCATGGTCTCCACCTCACCGAAGACGATGATGACACCTCTCCCTCTGAAGACGACACCCCACCGGACCCCGTTGAAGACACCGACCCCGTCGCTGTTTTTCTCACGGAGGCCAATCTTGATCAAGAGGAAGACAATGACCTTATTCACCAACTACACGCATACCGCAAGAAGCAAATTTCGCGGCACGTCAAAAGGCCCCCTCCAGGCAAAAAGCCTCCTAATCCTCGCTCCCTGTCTTACTACGACGTCAATGACAGTCCTAAGCCCAAGGCCACCCCTGTCACCCCACCGAAGAACAAGCACCGTCCCCGCGCTCCTCCTGTCACCCCTGACAAACGCGAGCACCCACATCTTCGCAAGGTCACCTTCCCCACACAACCTCATCCACCCAAACCATCCACTCCCGACCAACGCTTCAAGGTCCCCCTTCGTGAAGTCCGTCGCAAGCTCCAAACCATACGGAATCTTAGCCAAGCCGGTCGCCAACATACGTCCAGCTCCGAGCGTATGAACAAGCTAATCAACCTCATCACCACCATTTCCGATGAGATACTTCTTTCCGAAGCCGAAAACGACGCCGCCGAATTCCTCCAGATGTTAACGTCCGATCCCCAAGACGATCAACCTGATGAGGGCGAAGCCGAAACCGATGAACAAGACGACAACGGACATCTCGGTTTCTACGACGACAACGGTCAGATAAACCTCTACGACGATACCGTTCCCGAAACCACTGATGAAGATGACTCCGCCGAAGACTACGCCAAACGTCACAGTGACTACATGCGTGCTCTCCACCAGAGTCGGCTTTTTCGCTGATGGTTGCCGACGACGCCTGTGCCGCCAACCACACCTTACTTCATCAGGCACCAAACCTCCAGATGACGAATTTCCCGACCTCATCAACTATTTCCACAAGAGTCGCAGATTTTCTTTGTGCAGCTTACACCCCAGAAAAGACCTCAAAGAAGACTAGCTCACTGCACGGATGCAATGGCCCCGGCACCGAAACCTCATTGATTGACGGTGGCGCATCTTTTTGCTTTACGCGCACAATTCAAAATTTTGTTCCCGAGACCATACGCCGAATTCCCGAACACACCATTCATATGGGACGAGGCACCCTCACCAGCCACTTCATCGGTGTTAAACCGTTGTATCTGCAGGCTGCAGGTCTCTCTTCAAAGGATACAAAAGACAAAACCGGTTACGCTTTATATCTCGTATTTATGGTCGTCCCGCAATTCAGGCAAGGTCTTCAAGTTATCGCAACATCTCAGCTCAAAGCTCTGCATGTACAAGCAACAGACCCGCCACTGCCCCACGAGCCCTACCTTTATGAGCTTCTAAAGTCCTCAACCTCAGACCCCCACAATTATGCAACACTTCTAGGAAAGACCGCCGTCGTACTTGCCACTCGCAAGCCTAACGGCCTGTTGTCCCTGCCATCCCACCCAAAGCAAACATTCGCCACTGTGGTCAGCTTTCACACAAGAAAACGAATGTCACTCAAGGATGAGATTGCACACATCACACAGCATGTCGCAAAGACACGCTCACAATCGCACACGCTTGACTTCGCGAAGTTACAAAATCATTCACTGTATCTCAACGAACTGCTCAACCTCCAATCTCCTGTCGTCCACTACGCCTTCAATGGCTCAGCAGACCTCTCTGCGCAGTCGCAAACCCCTCTGCTCAAAACAGCCATTATTGCAGGTGGACTCCACCAGGAAGGTTTCGACACTTTTCGCAAACGATTCGACAAACGCCTTACTGTCGTGGTCACCTGCGAAATCAACGATATCCTGCGCACCCGTGCGCAACAACTCTTTCCGCACGCCCAGCACTATGCGGACCTCAGAAAACTCAATGCCGCACTCCAAACCGGCAAAATACGACTCCCTACATTCGACCTGGCAGTTTTTACATTGCCCTGCCAACATCTGAGTGTAATGCAAGAATACGACGGCTATGCCACTCCGGTCACCGCCGACCTTTTCGTCAAAGAACAAATCCGCTTCGTTCGTTGCACGCTCCCGACCTATGCCATTGTCGAGAACGTACCTCCCAACCCCCGAACTCACCACGAGTATGCTCAACTCGCTAAAGGTTATCAGCGCTTAGGCTACTTCCGCCACTCCGGCGTCTACAATGCCTCTGCCTTTGGTGACGTCATCAGCAAGACACGCTATCTCGCTGTGTATGCCCGGCACCCGCTCACCGGCTACAACCTCGAGAAAACCGCCTCTCCTTGGTTAACCTCGCCTCCGAGCATGGTTCCTCTTCTGGACCCCAGTCACACCATCCCTGACGATCTATGGATCGCCAAACCCGCCCTTCACGGTACCGTGCCCCGCTCCACATTGGACTACTACCAGCACAAGGCTACCTACTCCTACAAGCCCGCCAACGCCTCGAAACTCTCGATTTCCGAGAATGCCCGCATCTGCCAAATGCTCGCACGTCTCACCAAGCCCTTCACGGATCTCGGTCTAGATGCCGACGGCACCCCCTACGCCACAATGGCGTCCATTTCCCACCTCCTGGTTTTCACGCTCCTGCACAACCATTTGTCGCAACACCCCACTCTCGCCGCTTGGAACACCATCCGCTGTTTTCATGCCTCAGAGTCTCAATGTGCTTACCATTTGGATGGAGCCATCACCGGCACCGCCGCTACTGCCGTCGCATGTGGATACTTCTCGCGCGCCTCCCTCACACAACATTCCAGGCCCCCTCAGATTTTGGACTGTTCCCATCAACCCGCAGTCTTCTCCCCAACGCACTCCTTTTCCCTGGATGTTCCCAAGGGCACCGCCTTTCTGGTCGTCGCTTACACCACCTCCTTGGCCGCCGCTCACAGCTGTTCGCGCCCGTCCACTTGGGTCCACTATATGAATCGTTCGCATCCTGGCTTTGCCGCGATCGACTCACAAGGGCGAATTGCTCTCGATGACCCCAAGGGACTCCTAATGTCCAAAGCACGTCCCACTTACGCGGACTATGTCGGCCACATCGGAGACACGCTTCAGAAGAGCACCAAGTGCTACTCGGTCACTGGCTCGTACCCCACCAACACGAGCTACTCCAATGCCTTGCTGCTGATCTCTCCAGACCACATTCGCTACGCGACCCTCAACGAAATCGCAAAATTTGGACACCACTCGGACCCGGAACTGCTCCGACTATTCAAACAGCACCCGCCGTACTTCGCGTTCAAGGCACTGGCCAACGCCGTCCCGCACCACATGTTGCAGGCAAAGTACAGCGCTGTCCTCGCATTCCACGAATCGCACCACCACGTGAACCTTCACGTCGAATGGGCCACAATACGCCATGGCATCCCCAGCCCCGGAGACATCAACCAGGTTGCAGAATTCTTCTCGGCCATCTCCAGCCGTCTCTTAGCAGAGGAAGACCTGAACCTCACCTCCCTCTTCAATGCCGTTGCAGATGCTCACCATGATGCGATCCGCAAACCAAGCAAATCGACAAGCCTCGAGACGCTTCTTGCCGAGGCAACCGTTGCTAAAATCCGAGTCGACAAGCGACCCAGCCCCCCCAGCGCTTCGACTGCCGCTCTGCCTCCCTTGCACCAGCCCGGCACCACTCAGCACGCCAAAAGAGTGCTTTTGGTCACTCGCTGGCACCGCATACACCACCAGCAACCAGAGATTCTTCGCCGCACGATTGCCGCTAATGTAACGAATCTCCGCCCAGGTGATGATCGGTATCTGCAAGACTGCAGTGAATGCAAGCGCTGCCAATCGCATGTAAGCTTCAGTCACAAAAACAATTCCTGGTCACAGGATGAACTGGCCTATGCTCCTGGCCAACACCTCCACATGGATGTGTCATACCCGAGCATCCGCAAGTGCTACGGCGGATTTCGCTATATCATGCACTTCGTGTGTATTATCTCAGCACACAAATGGGTCTATTTCCTACGGAAATTAGACGCACAGGATGTTCTGGCCGGCATCCTCTATGTGGTCAATGTGATTAAAGTCGAATTCGATGTCCATGTGAAGATCATATCCTCTGACGCATTCTCAACTTTTCGCTCTGAAGCCTTCCACCCTCTCAAGGTGCAGCTTGGTCTCCAATTCCAAATCCTTGGTCGCCACCTCCACCAGCGGAACTTTGCTGAAAACATTATCAAGGAAAACACCCGAGGCACCGTAGTTCGTCTCCTCAACCTTCGCAGTGTACGCATCGAAGGAAAGTCTATTGCCGCTGAGTATTATCACCCATTTGCTCTCCTGCATAAGATCCAAGCCGACAACCAGCGCTCTCATGGACTGCCCTCGCGCACACACATGCCATGCACCGTTCCCCGGCGTATCATGTCACCCATGGCACCGCTCTTGAAGCTTCTCCCCTTTGGCGAACCTGTCACTTTTGTCTACCCTCAAAGTCACAAGCTGGAACCCTCCAGCGTCTCCGCCTCTTACTTTCATAGTAACAACTATCTCCCGAACCTCCCCGGAACGGACCGATTTATCCGAGATGTTCACAGCTCTATCTTGCTTGTACATCAAGGGCGATATGGAAAAATCGTCACCTCAAACGACTTTCATGTCGACGCAGACATGCCAGTCAACCGTAACAAGGAGATCGAACGGATCAAAGCACTCGCACAGATCCCAACAAAGGCACGACAAGAGGACCCGCTACCAGCTATAAGCGAACAGCAAATGCCGGAAGTTAGACAGGAATCAAAAAATGAGGGCGAGACTCACGAAGACGAGCACGATGATAAACCTAGCGATGACGACGAACACAAAGAACCGGATCCAACTCCCGCTGCTGATTCAAGTCCCGTCAGCGACGCGACACCTGAACAGGATTTTTCGTTCCTCAACCGGCCACCTCCGCCGGATGGTAGCATTCCGATGCCCAAACGAAAAGATCGCCTAGAGGTTGTTCTCGACGATTCAGGTTTTACTCCAGTTCTCGTGCATCGCAACCAGAGCGATAAGCTCAAAGCAGATCTCAATGACGAACGTGGATTCCGCATCCCTAAGGATCAACTCTACATCGTGAAACGTGTTGACGATGGAAAACTCTTCACCAGACGCATTATCGCCTCAGAGTATGGTCGCAACTGGAAATACCAGCAGGAGCAATCCACGGCTCACGCCACAGCCAACATGTCCAGCACATTGATGTTCCTCATCAGTGTCAGCGCTCTGCACCAGGGCCACGCCGCCAGCATCGCCTCTGCTCTCAACATTCGAAGAGATGCTAAGCCGCCTAATGATGTCCCGAAAGGATGTCTCCTAGCAAGTACCACACAAGACTATGGTATCATGGGCGGCACCGCACTGGATTTGCAGAGAGAAACCGACGCGGAACTCTTGTACGTTGACTTCCCCAGGAAGCCATACCACTCATCTGTGTTGGTTGACCACCTTGATAACGACAATTCTGTTCTCGAGAACTACGTGTGCCATGACGAAATGTCACCGGCAGAGTACTATGCGCGTCAATGGAATCAAGAATTCTGTTGTATGGGTTCCTCTCTTTTGTGGGACATCTCCGCGCATCAACACTACCATCTAGCTTCTCGTCACAGGCATGCCTTCATGCATGATTCTGGCGAACTCGGACACCTCTTCCTAAGTCAAAGTGATCCGAATCAAGATATTCTACAAGAAGTCATGGACTATGATTTGCAGCACATCGATCACGTCGTGTTACAGCTTGTGACCGCTGAAGATATTGTCTATGAGCCTGAAAAGATTGTCGAACTCAAAGGACTCAGCGAAGAAGATAAGTTAAAGCATATCGCTTCGATTCGCAAGGAAATTGAGGGATTGTGCTCCAATGGTGTCTTCAAGCTTGAGCCTTTACCTCCAGACCGTTCGTCTATCTCGACGAAGCTCGTGCTGAAGATCAAGTATTTTGCTGACGGCACTCCAGACCGCTATAAAGCTCGTCTAGTCGCCCGAGGTTTCTTGGCACGTGTAGGCATTGACTTTTATGCCACATCCTCCCCAACCGCAATGCTCGCTACCAACCGGCTACTGCTCGCCATCGCTGTGAAGCACAAGCTCCCGGTCGCGCACGCGGACATTCCTCAGGCATTCATCCAATCGGCACTCGATCGCCCAGTATGGATCGACTTTCCTCGAGGAATACGTGTCTCGCCAAATCTTATCCAGCAGATACAGAAGAACCATCCAGAGTCGAAGCTCGCTCTCCGACTCGTCAAGGCTCTCTATGGCCTCAAACAGCCAGCTTTGTTGTGGAACATGAAGCTCGACTCATTTCTTCGACAACATGAGTTCGAACGCTCACAAGTCGATACTTGCCTCTATATCAATTGGGATCGACCTATCAACAAATGGGTACTACTATCCGTTTCAGTCGATGGCCTATTGATCACTGGTACCAACACTGCCAAAATTGCGTCTCTTCGCACCGCTCTGGAGACCGAATATGGCAAGGGTACATGGCATGACAACATCAGATCCTTTCTTGGCATCGATGTCCACTACATTGTCTCCGCTAGTCATCTCACTATGAATGTAGCAGCGAAGATCAACAAGATGCTTGCTGAGCATAAGCTCAACCTACATAGCCTAGACGTCCCCTATTCGGACATCCTCTCCCAAAAACCTTCTACTTAACTTCTCTCAGACTTGGCTACTACCTTAGACGTATTACGCCAAAACTCCCCTTTCTATTGTGGCACCAGCATTTATTTGTCTGTCACATGTCGGCCGGACATCACCACCTTGTGCAACAAATGCTGCAAAGGGATGCACAACCCCGACCAAACACACCTTCTCTACTTATATGTTTTTCCTCGCTACTTAAAGGGCACTCTGAATGACTCCCTTGACTATTCATCCGACAGCCCGTCTATTACCCCCTTTATTCAGCATCTGATCGCCCGCTATCCTGAACTGCATCACCTTCGTTCACCTATTATCTGTTTTACTGATGCAAGCTTTGCTGACCGTTCTGACCCTCGCTTACGATCCAATTCTGGTGTATGTATATTCGTCTTTGGCAATCTCGTATTTTGGTCTAGCAAACGACAGACGCTTACTGCCAAGAGCACCATGGACGCTGAACTCATCGCCGCCAGCGCAGCCGCTGATGATTGTCACTGGTTCCACAAACTCTTCTCCTCTCACCCTTATTTGTTTTCATCTGATCAAGCTCACGATATTCCCCTGCTTATTGATAACGCTAGCGCATTACATGTCGCTAATCACCCTAAAGTCAGTGCTCCCTCTCGTAATATCAACTTACGAGAATTTCGCATTCGTGACTACCAAGCCAACTCGGTCATTCGTCCTCTCTGGTGTCCTACTCACTACCAGGTCGCTGATCATTTTTCGAAGCTCCTTCCACGCAACTTGTTTCACAAGTTCAAAAACGCCTACGGCGTTCACTCCACTTCATCCTCCCCACCATCACATCAAGTTGCTCTTTCGGCTACTCTTCCACCATACGACTCTGTCCAGAACACTCTTTACATTCTTGTCGTTGGTAAGACGCTCCCTGCTTAGTTTGATCCAGATTTCGGTCACCGCATTCAATCTGTGAGGGCGTAGAGATAGAAAATCCGAACTAGGGTTAGTACCCCCCATTCTAGGGTTAGTTCACTTAACTTTGCTACCTTTCGATTTAAGAAAACGCTGTGTTATTCACACCAGCTGTCCTCGACTAAGAGACAGAGTCGAGGACAGACTACCACTGTTCTCACGCTCTGCTGAAGGGTAACACAGTTGTGATTACTGTTCTCTACTCACCCCGCTCTGCTCTCGCCTCTCTCACCTCGCCCCAATCTGCCGCTCTGCCCTTCCACGACCTCCCTGCCCTTGACCTAAAACCTAAACGTAATTAAAAAACTCTCTCGCTCACCCCGCTCTGCTCTCACCCCGCTCCGATCGAGTTCTTCCATCAGTCTTCCGTGGCCGCCCTGCCATGACCCTCTCGAGAGACTTTCGACGCACTTCCATCCGCGCCGCAGCGAGACTTGTGGCAGTCGATTGCTTTTTCGGATCCCTCGCCGGCACATATCACAGCCCTCTAAATCGAAGCTGGCAATGAAGCCGCTCAGGTGACTCGGCATGCCGGGCACGTGCGGCGCGTGCGACACGAAGAAACCCTTGTCTTCGCGCTCGTGAACCGTCGGCGCGACTCACGGCGACGCGCAGCAACGTCTATCGTTGGCTGAGCTCGTGAAACATCTCTCTTTGAAGGAGAATGGTTCGAGATTGTGTTTCTTGGTCACAACAACCCAGCGCCCTCAGGCTTGATAGTCGCCACAATGACACAAACTCTCGTATGTGAAGTACTCGGGTGGTTCCTGCCGGAAGGCCGACTGGGCAGGATGATTTCACGTGCTGCTGTCGTGGGCATCAGATCTTCCGCGCCGGCGTTCTTCCGCAAGCGTCTGAGAGGAAAGGGGCGGTCGCGCGAAGGCCCCCACGACTGAGGCTCCATGTGTCGCCCACGCCACTGACGCCACGTTCGTTTGAGAAAGCGAAGAAAATGCCGAATATACGTGAAAACAAAAAGTGTCGATGGTGGATCGACGGTTGTCAGGGTTGGTGGCGCGCACAACGCTCCATCATACGAGAACGATGGGAAAAGCACACAGCTTGCGCTCTATATCTTTTTGTCTGCCTAGTAATGTGGAAATCTAAGCTTCAGCCTATCACTGTTACATCCGCTCATGAGAGTGAGTTGATTGCGCTCAATATGTGCGCCGACGACGTGGTTTGGGTACGTACGCTCCTGACTGAGATTGCTTTTGCCGTCAATCTATCTGCAACAACAACCCGAAGGCAAAGACCGCCTTATACTGGACTATGACATCCACGACAGCCCATTGCCGTCGGAAATGTCATTCATCCGGAATAGGCCTATATTGGTGACTCAGCCTCAGCTACCCACCTTTCAAACGACCCGGACAGTGCTACTAAGGCGAGCACGCGCTGGTTCAAAAACCGAGACTATATTCGGCTCAAACGCATCCCGCTACACCATATATCCGGCAACACTTGTATTGCCGATGGCTTTACGAAGCCTCTTGGTGCTCCCCCCTTTTCTTCGTTTCGGACTCTACTTGGTCTACAACAACCCATATCGCTGCAAGATACTTAACCTGCTGTGTCCGCAACGAGCCTCGAGATGGCAGAGCGCACTTGAGGAGCAGAACAACCAGCCAATAGACCTCAACCACTACTGAAAGTCCGGGTACCAGGACATTTTCGTATTAAAAAACATACAGGTTTTAAACTCCACGGCAGCGTGTGGCGAAGACCCGTTGTGCACAGATATTGAGGACCGTTGATTAGTGTCTGGGTTTCAAGGTGTCTCATGAATCGCTTTTTGCGATTTTATTTTTTCGTCCAGTCTAGCCGTTGACAATTATGTTATTATATGATACACAAAAGCTTGGTATGTTTAATACGCTTTTTGCTGAGCCGTTGACAAAAACAACACGCACACAAAATTTCGGTATGTTTGTACGCCTTCCGCGATATTATTTTTTTTTTCGTGCG
The DNA here is from genome assembly GCA_029834535.1 of Chrysophaeum taylorii. Lineage (NCBI taxonomy): Eukaryota > Pelagophyceae > Pelagomonadales > Pelagomonadaceae > Chrysophaeum > Chrysophaeum taylorii. The sequence goes on from JAQMWT010000096.1 coordinate 71,850, forward strand.
TACGCGATGAGTCGTTGATAATTCTGAAGTAGTACAAAGAAAGTGCACAAGTGGTCTGTGATGCTAGTCGTTGTCTGCTTCGACATGTAGCTGCAGGACATCAGCACTTCCTCCAAGCGAGACGAGATGCTTATAGTGGATCGCAATAGTTTTCGACGATCGAGGGAGTGGAACTCCAACAGAATCGGCCGCAAATTAAATAGACCATCCGCCCGTGATTTCTGGACCGTCGCCCTGCGGGTTCGCGGACAACAGAAAGGTGCACAGGAGCGTGAACCTGAACGAGTCGGGCCGCCAAACTTAAAAGGAAGGGCCCGATAAACAAGTGTCAAATGGACCCATGGTGATGCAGAGAAGCGCGCGAAGGTACCAGCAGAACCGAGCGCAGTTCGTGCTCGCGGAACTCTTGACGATCCCCGTGAATAACTTCCACCCGCTGTGTACCCGTGAGTCTCTGACCTCTCCAGCCACTCACACCACGTCGCGCGCTGTCTAACCGCCCCCCCCGCATGTCTTTCTTGCCATAACAATTCCCGATAATGATTCCCGATAATGTTAGTCTATGACAAGAAGACTGTGTACTACGACACCACCATCGACAAAATGACATACGCGTTCCAGCCGCGGCAGCAGTACAAGGTCGAGCGCCTGATCGTCGAGTACTGGGAGTCGATACTTGGGGCGCACTTTTAACGTGGGCGCCAGCAGCTCGGTCTTGCGCTTCGACGACGACGTGCGCGAAGCCGTGATCCCGGCATTTCGGGAGCTCCCCGACCTCGTCGACTCGACGATCCCGAGTGGCTCGGCAGCTGAATTCGCCGCCGCGGTCGCCTGGCTCATCCAAAACACGGAACTGCCGGAGCTGCGGGCTTGCGTCATATGGGCGAGGTGACACGTGTTGAGCATGGTCCATCTCGCTGGTCGCGCGAGGGCCCATTTGCCTTCCAGCTGGCGACGGCACTCCCGGCTTCGGCACGAGCCTGGTGGTACTGGGTGGAGGCGTTCAGCGAAGAATCCCAACGCCGTTGGGCCGACGGCGCGACCTCCGACAACACGGATCTGCGTTTCTCGCCTGGCTCTTCGGCGTTACGGACTGGCAGGAATATACGCGTAGCCGTGCCGACGGCACTGCTGTCCTCTAGATCCCGTCGCCGCCGAGCGTCGTCTCCGCCCACCGCCTTCGCCATCAGCTCGACGGCGGCGTGTCGCGACCGGCAAGCTAAGCACCCGAGAGCGGGAGCCCATTCCCTCGACCGCTCGTCAAGGCCAGGCGAAACAGGACAAACGCTCAAGCCCCTGCCCATACTCCGACATCTCCTGCGCCGACGTTGCCATTGCCCGCCCAGTACGTCCTGGCAGAAGTTGCCAGCTTTTCGACAGTCGATTCCTTGAATTGTGTCACGAGACAGGGCGACCTTTGTAATCTGGAAGCCAGCTGCGATGCAAGTCGGTCGTGCCGCTCGCTTCGAAATCGCCGGCGACGCCGTGCGATTCGAACCACGCATCGGCGGGAGACTGGCCAACATGGATTCGGCCGAAAAGCCGATTGCCTCGATCGACGAACACCCGAGCGGTCCTCACCGAGGCGGCCAAGGTAAGGCCTTTCCCCGGGTTGACGACGATGGCGACTTCACAGCCGGCTTCACGGTGATGGTGCCGAAGGCGATGCGGTATGCCGCGATGTTGGTTCGGGGTGGCCGGCCTCTCGAGAATCAGTTTGTGGGTGCCCTTCCTGGCCAACGTCGCGACGTCGGCGACAGCGCCGACAACGATGTAGATGTTGACATGGACGGGGTGGATTATACGACCAGCGCCGACTTTGACGCTGCTACTCGGGCTCGCATCTTGCAAGAGCCTCTGAGCCTCTATCTTGAGCGCGCGGCCGGCCACTTCACGTTCACATCTTTCGATTGCCTTGCCTTGCCGTCGCAGCGCCCAAAGGGAAGCGTCCAAGCCGCGCGCTAAACACGGTACCGCCGTCGATGACGGCGAGCAAAACGACCGCCTCGCCAAGCTTTTTTGATGACAAATGAGCAGGCCCTTAGCATCTTTCCGAGAGACTCGGTTATTAGTGCCATCTGGGGGGACCAGGTCGAGAACTTCCACTGGAGGATGAAGAAGAGCTGTGGGAACCGACAGGTTTTTACAGCCCGATGACGATCAAGGCCGCAGTCCTCCTCTCGGAAAAGCTAGGCAAGGAGTCCTAAGACAAAGCACGCCAGGTCTTGTTCTGGCCGACGCAGTGCTGCGTTCGCGACTTCACAGGCTTCCCCTCTGAGGACGACGACGGCATCTTTCCTGGCATGTGCGCGCGATGTGGAAGTCGGCGAACGAGCGCGTGCTCGATCACGGGTGGCAGCGCTGTGGCTGTATTGCGTTCGACGCGATGTCCTTCAAGGGCGGGTCTTCTTCCAGTACCACACTAGACAGATTCTTGGCTTCCCGTTCACAGACAAAGCCCGCGGCGCCATCTCGAACGAGCTCGTGACCAAGGCCACCATCGACCCCAACGCCAATCCACACGAGGCCGAACTCGCCAAGCACTACCTGGTCTTCTACTTCGTTCGCCTCGGTGTCGACGACGCTGCCTTTTCCATCTCAAGATTCGTCCTCATTTAGAGATTACGGCATCATTTCTCGTTAACGTCTCAACAACGTCGTCATCGAACTGGAGCGCCTCTCCTTCCTAGTGGTCGCCGCAGCCTTCGACGGCGCCGCCGGGGCTTTGCCAAGACGCTACTTACGCTGCCAGCGTCGAGATCCCTGATCGGCGAGACTGTCGGTTTCGACGCGACGACGCTTGTCGCGATGCCTCATCCCGTCCTTGGCGAAGCTTTTCCCGTCGTTCTCCTCTCTGATCCGCCGCACGCCTGGAAGAAGATAGTCAGCGCGCTCGAGTCATCCAACCCCAATGATAAGAAGCGCCAATTGCAGAAGGTGGCGGGTGACGCGTGGCACGACCGCTTTGCCGCGAGATGGCCTAGGAGGCTAAGTTCGACTTCGAGGTTATCGCCGGTCGGGCCTCTGCCATCAGCGGCGAAGGTGCGCTCAAGCACTGCAAGTTGACTTGGGAAGATTTTCAAAAGAGCGCCTTCAATCGTATGCGTGTCAGTCTCGCCGTTCAGGTTGTTAGCGGCGGAACCTTGGCGAACATCATAGATAAGATATGTGGTGACGACATGTCTCGAGCCCACTTCTACGAACCGCTCCTGGACCTCTGCTGGCGTGGATGGAACGCTTCGTTGACGTCTGTAATGGTTGTCGCGACGCGGAGTTCGATAACATTCGGAACCTAGACGCAAAGGAACTCACAGACTGGACGATTTCATCATCTGGTTGGAATCGTGGCAACGCACCAGTAGTTTCAACATTTTGATGACGAGCAGCGGAAGAATGCGTTCTTACTAGAGGAGTGTTTGCATGACGCTCAGCTGATCACGAAGGGTACCATCGCCATGGCTCGCCACTACTTGCGAAAGTCCCCGACGGCCATTCTTGTCCAGCGTCGTCTCATGCAGGACATCATCGTCCAGCTCCACTTTGCTTGCTCACGTGCGGATCGACGCAGAAACCCGACGTCCGTCGGTGTTGGGGCGCACAGAGCACCGCCGGCGCTCACCGGGTTTTACAAGGCGACAACAGCAACTCAGGCCAGGCGCCACTTGGCGTGAGTCCAAATGCCTCGGTTCCCCCCAAACAGCGGTGTAATGCGTAATTAGCGCGTCTCGCCCGCGGCTGCTTCCTCCTCATCATCGAAGTAGTTTTGCCAGGCGTTGGCATCGTCCTCGGCATCTTCAGCGCGGGTGTGTTTGCGACCTTTCGCGGCATCGGACGCTGCTCGAGCCACCGCCGCAATGCGGTCGCGGGGCATGTTTTGGTTTTGGTCAGCCGCAGTTGACCGAAGGTTGGACATAAGGACCTTAACAAAGTCGCGACCGCGCATACGATGGTATGCTTGGAGTACGAAAAGGACGAGCGCTTCGATCATCTTGTCAGAAATATCGAGGCGATAATTTTGGTCTTCGGGGATTGTAGCCTTGAAGAGATCCAGCGTAGGTGCGTGCGAGGCGACGACGTCGCGGAAGAGCGTGACGAGGGAAGAAATGTAGGCGAGGACGTTGGCAGTCGTCACGAGCTTGGCGTAGTTGGCCTCGAGAGCCCAAACAAAATGGAAGAGTTCGGCCGATACGTAAGTGACGAGCTGCCCTTGACCCGAGAAACGACGATCGCTCCAATCAGCGCGCTTCGCGGCTAGTTCGATTGGAAGGTTGCGTCGTAGAGCCTCGACGCTCGTCAGCTCGTTGTAGCCGACCCACTCCTTCCAGAACTCGCAACGTCCAGATTGCTTGGCCGTTCGCTTGACTTCGGAGCAGAGCCAGCCTGCGAGGTAGTAGACGAGACCGGCGCGGCAATCATCGAGGTCTGGGCGAGCTGGCGGATTGACGGCGGCGACGTCCGGGCGCTCGTGGTCGGCGAGCATCTGCATGATGGTCTTATAGGTGTCACGCTCGATGAACGAGAACAGCAACGCCGCGCCCGGATATTCGGGACCGTAGTACTGCGACGTGTGCTCCGAGATCAGCCGATCAGCGGTGAAATCGCTGCGGAATTTCGCCTGGAGTTCGATGCGCTTGGCTGTTGTCAGTTGGGTCACCATCGTATCGGCGTCGCGCCACGACTTCGCAGAGCACTCGGCGATGGCCTGGACGTACGATCTGAAGAGTTCGGTCAGGTGCGGCACGACGAACTCGCAGCACGCCTCGAACATGGAGAGCGCAGGCCCGTCGCAGCCGGGTAGGCGAGGATCGTCGGTGCAGAAATTGCTGCAAGCAAAGCCATCGCGGACCATCTCAACAACAGACTCCGTGTCGCCGAGCCTGGCGAAAAGGCTGTTCAAGACCTTATCAGTGTCGACATCGAAGGATACGGTGACCAGGTTGGGTCTCGTCTTCTTGTAGGCTTGTAGCTGTCTTGACGCCCGAGAACGCTTGAGGCCATGCTTGCCGATGAGGCCGTCGAGTTCGGTGTCAATGCCAGCCCTGGGGAGGTTCGTCGATGTCCACGAGTCAAACTTATGACGAAACAGCTCGGCGAGTTCGGCCTTGGCGGCGGGCGTGATCTGCTGACATGCTCGACCGGAGCTCGACACAGCCAGGTCGGTGTTCCGGGCCGGCGAAGATGGGTCGGTGCCGGTAGCCATAGCTACCCGAAGGTATAGGCAACGTGTGACCGCTTCGGTGGTCCCCGATCTGTCGAATGCGTGACACCGCCGCGGATCGCGATACCGCCCGCGACCCGACCGCTCCCGCTGCAAGAAGCCAAATCGGCTCGGACAAGGTCTAGGCCTATCAACCTTGATTCAACCTTGAGCTCACGCCGTCGGGCATCCGGTCTCCGCCGTAGGGCCCATGGAGGCCGTCCAAACGTGCCCGGGGGCGGTTTCGCACCCATCCATCGGGAAACCACGCGGGTACATCTGACCGGGCAGAGTCGGCGCCGAAATCCCAACTGGCGAAAGCCTGTCGGTATGCGCGAACTGCGCAACGATTTGGTTGACGGCGAGAGCGCATGCTGCGTGAAGACTCTTTCTGATAAACGGGCGGCACCCCATGGATCTCAAACGGTTCTTGTGCATATCGGGCGTTTTGCCGATCCGATTTTATATCTTCTCTTCGGAGTGTCGCGCAGGGGTGTAGCGCCAAAGAATCGAGAAAAAAGGACCGATTCGAGCAAATCATCCGTCGGATCTCGGACGCTCTCACGCGGCACTTGAAGACGCCGCTCGTCCTGGCGACTCGGCTGAGGTCGTCCAGGACTTCTCGGCGGGGCGGAATGTCCAAGGATGTGCTGGGACTGTCGAACGACGCCAACGCCGGGACTACTTTGCGAATCGAGATGATCACCCAGACTGTCACCGTCGGGCTCAAGAGCATCGTGGCGGGCGACGCTGAGAATCGCGTCCCGCGTCTGGCGATCCGAGCGACGAGCCGAGAGCCCCTTTGGTCGATTAGTTCGTGTGCTCATAGAGTCCTCACAACCGTTGTCGTCATCACCCCAGCTTCGACGAGCGCTCGCGCTAGGAGACAACCAGATCCAGCAGCTCAAGACAGCCAAGGTAGCGCATGAAGGGTGCGCTGCAGCAGTCGAGCGGAACCTGGCCCACGCCGAGGCTCTCGATGCCGTGACGAAGTTTTGTAAGGCCGAGGTGGGGTGTCTCGAGGCTGAACGAAAGCGAAACAACAAGGTTTTGGATTCCGTACGTCGGGAGGCATGGCAACAGGTCGTCATCGAACGCCGCTAGGCCTCCAAGGAGAAGCAGCACAAGCGCGGCTTGCCGAAGCAGCACAATAGACGAGTTAGAAGCGGCGAAGGCGGCGGCGAAGTAGGATGCCAAGGCAGTGGCGGCCTAGCTGGGGAACGAAAGAGCGTTGTGGGGGTGTGACCATCAAAAGCTCTTCCGTCTCGAGGAACGCCACGCCGCCGTTCAGCGCGACACTAAGCGAATGACACTCGAACTCGCCGCTGCCGAGGACGGCCTCGAGTTCAAGGGCAAGGAAGTCGAGCGACTCCAAGCGCGCATTGAGGAGCTCGAGGCGGAACGTGCTGCGGTCTGGGTGCCGCAGAAACCGTCGGGCAAGAGCGCCGGCACAGGGGCGCCGTGGGGGCCTAAGATGCGCCGGGTGTGCATGAAGCTTCTCGCCTTACGCGAGGCGCCGAGCGAAGTGCCCAAGGTTTAGCTGCAGTTGTCACTGCGGTTGTCGGCCCAGAGCGTTCGAGCAAAATGCAACTACCAACGGATCTCTCTCTCTATTCGCAGCCCTCGCGCCGAGATGGGAGTCCTCCACGAGGTCCTTGCCGCTCTCGATCTCGGCTTCGGCGAGCTTGTCGACGCCGCCACGGATGCCTCGCTCCTCGACGGCGTCCAGCTGGCGACGACGGCGCAATTTTGTGTCAGTCGCGACCGCTTGAAACGCGAATTGGCGGCTCAGCGATCAAACCGCGGCTGGCGAGGCCAAGGCGATGTAGACCAGTTCCGGGATATGCTCGGTGGCGCGCAGATTTTTCGAGGAGCGCCATGGAGCCGCTACCGCCGTCAAGGCCCTCCTGGCTGCCAGCAGCGCGGGCGTCCAGAATCTCGCCGGCCTGGGCTGTTGTGACCAACGGCGCGTTGACGGCGATCGCCTCCGTCGGCGAGCTCCAGAAGCATGTCAAGGCGGCGGTACGCAACAAAGTCGGCGATGAAAAGTGGGAATCGTTGTCAACAATTGAGCGCGCCAACCTCCTCGAGGTCTACATCGCTTACTTCTTCCGTCACCTCGGAGTTATAGACAGGCTTTGTTATGCTGCCTTCGCGGTTGCGTGCGTGTTCAAGTGACACCTTCCTCGACGGCGGCGAAAGCCGAGACCGAGCTCCTCGAGGACCTGCTGAAAGACTCTCTCTGCAACCGCGAGGCCAAGCACTTCACCACCTCGAGACTGCCGCATCGAGGAGAAAAAAAAAAATCACACGGCTGCACAAAATGTTTGACGACAACGCGGAACTCAAGCGAGTGTACTTGGGAAGAATGAATGGACGCGCATTCTTGCAGTTCAGGGTGGTCAGTCGCTCGAGATCCTCGAGTGAGCTCGTGCCAACGGGGTACTACTACTGCGCGCGGAATTATGGTCACCTGGAGGTCCTCAAATTAGCGCGCACCAGCGAGTGCCCGTTGGACGAGGGGACATGATTGAGCGCAGCAGTTGACGGCCACATGGTGGTGCTCAAGTGGGAGCTCGCTCGCTTTCTTTCGGTCCGCGCGTTCCAACCATCAGCTCCCCAAGTAAGCGGACTAGAAGAATGGGTGGCCGTTATTTTGGCAAGCGAGAGCAATTCGAATTAGGTGTTGGCCAATGGATGGATTCAAAACCATGGTGGGTTTTCTTTGCAACGCAAACGCAGAAGAAGATGAGAATGCGAAGATAATAAAAATAATATAACGTGCTGAAAAGCGCGCTTCGTGAGAAGGAGGGCGAGGAGCACACCGCAATTTGGACCGTGATGTTGACGACCCTACTACTGACACTCAATCCACTCGGAGCACACCGCAATTTGGACCGTGATGTTGACGACCCTACTACTGACACTCAATCCACTCGGAGCACACCGCAATTTGGACCCTGATGTTGACGACCCTACTACTGACACTCAATCCACTCGGAGCGCGCCGAACACGCCTTCTCGAAACAACAATCACGAGAGAATAGAAGAGCACTTAATACAAAATACGGCGTCCGCAAGATTATCGTCCATCCACATCTACTCGTCCGCAAGATTATCGCCCATCCACATCTACTCGGTGGCGAGGAAAGAAGTGGAGTGGTGGTCGGTCCAGGAGGTGGTGGTATAAGTCTGGGACCCGCTGCAGGAGGTCGAGCCGGTGGCGTCTTTCCAGACGGGGACGAGGGCTTTGCCGTCTTGGTCCTTGGAGCTCATCTTGTCGATGGTCGCATCCGAGGCGGCGAAGTCCGCACAGGAGTCGACCGTATAGACTTCGAGCGTAACGTCCATCCAGTTAAAGGTGCGGAGCTCGCCGGTGATGGTGAGGGTGACATCTTTCCCGCTGTAGCTGGAGACGACGGTCGCAGAGTCCGAGTCGTAGTCGACGGTGATATTGCCATAGGCCGTGGTGCCGGCCTCGAGGCCCGTGAGGAAGTCCGAGGTGGTCGGTTCGCCGGCGGGGCAGCAGTTCCAGCTGGCCATGTTCCAGTCGCGATGGCCGTTCCCCCACGTCAGTACCGGCTGAAGGATCGTCGTCGAGAGGAAGTCGCGACCTTTTTCCGCCCCGAGATTTTCGGTCCCGATGAAATAGAAGAGAGTTTGGCCATCCATCCCAGCGGGCGGGGAGTCCGGGATGGTGTAGGTGCCCTCAAAGAAGCCGAGGTATGTGTCCGTCGGGGTGTAGTGTTCGACGTAATCGAGCCAGCCGTCGCGAACGACGCTGCGGGCGCCGAGCGTTTTGTTTGCGTGCTCGACGCAGTGGGGCTTGGGGTGCTGGACCTCGACCTCGTCACCGCGCACCACCTCGACGGCGCCGTCGGTGCGTTGGCGCACGTAGCTCCCCTCAGGAACGCGCCGGATGCAGTCCTTGGGGAAGTACCCAAACCTGAGGCTATGTCTAGGGGGCACCGAACGAAGAGAACTCACGGCGTTAGCTCGAGGTCCGCATCGAGGAACGTGGCATCGACAGGGAGGAGCCACAACAACGCGGAGAGCATCTTTTGAGGCAACTCGCTCGCAGCCAATAGTATTTAAGGAGACCGACCGACTGGGATGACTCCTGAAAGTAAACCCCGTCCGTAGACGGTTAGGCTAGCGCGCGCTTGGCCGTCCGCCGGATATATTGCGTCAACGTCTTCCTTCTACTCACCACACTGCTCTCATTTCCCCTCGACGCTCGGACTCACACGCCAATCCAATGAGCTGCTTTTCTTCAGCGCACGCTCCGCCCTTTATCCTCGCTGAGTTTACTCCAAAACCCCGTAGTAGCACATTACGCGCAGGCTCACTTCATGGAGCGCGCCAAGACGCTTACAGAAACGCCAACGGCCCCTACGTCTCTCGGCCGCCGGGTCCCTGGCGCGGCGTCCGGACGGTTAGGCTAGCGCGTGGCCGTCCCCTATAATCGGCTTGCGTCAATCAACGTCCTTCCTTCCACTCACCCCAGTTCTCGTTTCCGTCGACGCTCGGACCCCCGCCAATCTACTAAGCTGCTTTCATCAGCACACGCTCCGCCCTTTAAATAAATAAAATAAAACCTTTAATTTTACTCCTACCACACCCTCACCCTGGCGTTTATTACGAACCCTGTAAGAAATATCGGTACGATGTCCGGGGGGTTGCGGGCCAGGAGGTGCGCTCGACGCGGACCTCGATGGCGCCGCCATTGTCGAAATAGAGGGTGTCCGCGTCGTTAGCGAAGCAGATGAGCTCGCCCGTGTGGTTGGCGGTGAAGTGGGCCCCCGCGCCGACGGCGAAGAGGGTCTGGGAGACCTCGTCCTCTAGGATCGGGAGGTACCGCGGGTTCAGAGCGTCCTCCTGGAGGAGCCAGACGAAGTCGCCGATGGCGCACACGAGTTCGAACCACCGCGCTGTTCGGAGCCGGGGTCTGGCGTGCGCGAGGGGAGGCCTGCAAAGCCCGGCGGCAACCCAACACCGGGACAACGCGTCGTAGTGCGCGTCGTAGCCCGTCGCGTCTATCTTTATGGTTCCGTCGTACCAAAACCCCTCGACCACGGTCACGCTGTAGTTCTCGCCGCGCTGCACAGCAAAGGCTGTGGGGTTCCACCGCCTCGACGCGTTGACCGCGAACTGCTTGGCCGGTGCCGAGCCCCGGGCGTCGGGGCTCGTCGCGCGTTGCTCGCTCACGTACTCGCCGTCCCGCTTGCCCGCGACGCCCTGAGCCTTTTCGGACGCCAATTTTTCGGCTGCGTGAGCCCTGCGTTGCGCCGTTGGGCTCACCTCGCCCTCGTACAACGGAAACGCCGGCGACGTCGCCGTCAGCGGCGAAATGCTTGAGACGCCGTCGGATTCGCGGTTCGCGTCTACGCTAAAGGGAATGTTTGGGACTCCTTTCGTCGCCCCGGGCAACTCCTCGTGCGCGTACTCGCTGTATTCCGACAGCGAGTACATCATCAACAATAGCATCCTCCTCGGTACCGTCGTTAAATCTATCTCAACGGACCTGAAGAACACACGTGGGTTGTCGGCAGATGTGAATCATTGTGATGTACCCCTCTTGGGCTCAAAGACCATGCCCCTCCTTGGGCCTGGCATGCTGTGGAACGGCCCGGCGCCGATGCTCTCACGAGAGCTCGGTCGAGCTTGCTGGTCGGGGCGAGTGCACTTGATTCCCCCCCTATCCTCGCCACACGCCGCCCTCTTCGTGGTCTCACGTCTGCTGCCCCAGGACTGGAGGTCCCCAGACGGCCCCCCTTCCGTATGTGCGCCGCGGGACCAGGAGCGTCGTCGCGAGAGACGTTCGTCATGCTGTCGGCGAATTTCCCTTTTCGAGCACCCCCCCCCCCAAAAAAAAGTCAGTAGCGGCCTGGCTCTGTTGGAAGACGAGATCCGCCTCCGGGTTCATAGCAGTATCTGTGATGGCAGCAGATGTCGGCCGCTTGAGAGACGCGAGCCGCCGGCGTGGTTTTGGGTATGCGAGTCTTTAAATGTCGACTGCTAAGAGGGGGGGGTGTGTGTGGGGAGCATGAAGGATATGGGTGGGTTTGTGGGGTATGAGGGATGTGCCTGACGGGCGGAGATAAGTACGCGGGACCTAGTCGGGGTCATCGCCGAGGCGTGGGGCAGGCGAAGAGAGGACGGGCCCCGCCCGTAGGTCGTACGCATGCTGCCGCCGGACAATTCGAGTCTTAGGAGAGAGAAGAAGTCCGTAAAATAATAATAGGTTGTTCTTGGGTGGTAGGTATTATTATTAGTCTCGAAAAAAGTAGTATAGGGGCGATGCTCCGCAATGGAGAAAGAGGAATGGAAGTGGTGTACAGCGTGCGGTGCGAGGAGGAAGGTTTTGAGGACAAGATGGTGGGTGCGTTGAGCGAGGTGGGTGTGTCGCGCGTGGTGGGGCCTTGCGTCGTGGAGGTGAGGTCGGCGGGGTCGTTCGAGTTGCGGAACCGCGTGCTGGGGGGCGAGATGGACAGAGTGGTGTCGCGGAAGGTAGGGGCGGCGTGCGTGGCGGACCGCACGCAGTTTGCCGTGGCGTTCGAGGCGTGCGCTGGGGCTCAGGAGCTGACCCCGCACCAGCTCGAGAAGCTGGGCGGGCTGGGCGAGGACGAGAGCGCTCACGTGAGGGGTCCGGCTGGCGCGGGAAAAACGTCGTGCGCCCTGCACCGGATGCTCGGGGCGGCGCGGCGGGGGCGGAGCGTGCTGTTCGTGGGTCGAGGTCGCGCGCTGGTGATGATGGTATCGCGGTGGATTTTGTCGCGCGGCGGAACGATCGAGGTGCTGGATTTGACTCGGGGTCGGAGGATAGAGCGGCCGCGGCTGGAGAACGGTCGGGTCGAGACGGAGGCGTGCAAACGCTGCTCCTCCTACGACCTCGTCGTGGTGGACGAGGCGCACCACGTGTACTCGTGTAGCGCGGCGCGCGAGGAGGTAGAAGCAATCGAAGCGTCGACGCTGTTGCTCTTGAGCGACGCGTCTCAGGCGGCTAAATCGCCGCACGTCCCGTTCCCTTCGGGGTTGACCGAGGTGGAGCTGACCGAGGTGGTGCGATGTTCGCAGCGCGTGGCGGCGGGGGCGACGGCCTTTCAGCTGGGGGGCGACGCCAAGCTAGCGACGCGGTGCGCGCACGGCTTCGCGGGACCTCCTCTCAAGACCTTGGTATTTTCGTCGTCGTCCTCGAAACAAACGTACGCGACGACCGTCGGGCGCGCGCTCCAATACCTCCGCGACGCGTTTCCCGGGCTCGAGCTCGAGGGTCGGGTCGCGCTTTGCGCGCCGTCGAAAGAGTTCCTCGAGGCTCTGGTCCCCGAGTTGGGGTTCGACGTGATTTCTGCGGCAGATTCGTTCGTTTTTGTGGACGAAAAGAAGAAGAAGATAGTGGCCGACGTCGTCGACGCGCTGGACGGTCTCGAGTGGCCGTTCGCGGTGCTGGTGGGTCTCGACGGCACGGGTCCCGAGGCGCGATCGATGCTGTACCGCGGCCTGACGCGCGCCCAGCTCGCGGCCGTTGTGGTGAACGAGTTCGTGAGCGATGGTTGGCTGGAATTTTTGTCTACGGTCCGTTTCGAGGGCGAGTTCGACGCGGATAGGGAGGCGCGGCGGGCGGCACCCCTCGCGGCCGACGAGGCCGTCACGTCGCGGCGGCGCATGGAGCTCGCTGACGCCGCGGCGGCCCGCGGCGTCCGGCTCGGGGAAAAAGAGGTTCTTCTTCTTCTCGCGGAGGACGACGTACCGGCGGAAGAGGCGCTCGATCGATGGGAGGCGGAGGTGCGGCTCGCGACCTCGCGGCTCGCGAGCTTGGCGGCGCCGGGCTCATCATCGTGCTGCAGCAGCTGCCGCTGCGAGGGGCTGGCGCGGCGCGCGGTCCTCGAGATGCGGCGTGGATTAGACCTCGACGCGTCGCTGCGCGCGGGGCTGCGCGAGCGCGCCGTCGCGGAGCGCCGGAGGGCGATCCGCGCGGACATCCCCTTGGACGAAGAACCCTGGGCATCGTTCGTGGTGGAGCGGGCGCTCCTGATGGACGACGGCGGGACGGCGCGGGCACTGGAGGAGTGGCTCGAAATCAAGGCCGAGCTCGAGGCGCGAGTACCGCCCGCGTATTTGAAAGAAGCCGCAGAGCTCGTCGCGGCCGGCGAGGCCGTCTCGACGGCCGCCGAAAAGTGCGCGGCGCGGGCCCGCGCCGAGGACCTCGAGCGGAAGCGCCGCGCCGCGCTGCTTGCTGCCTTTAATAATAAAAGTTGTAGTGGAGCGAAAGAGCCGCCGCCGCCGCCTTCTCCGTGTTTGGATGTTTTGGTGTCGAGCGACCTGGCCCCGGCAGCCGCGGTGGCTCGGTGGCGCGAGCTCTACGCGGCCGCGCGACTTTGCTTGTCGCGGGAAATGAACGACGTAGAAAAGTCGTTGTCGATCGACGAGCTCGCCGCGCAGGTCGCCGCCGCGGCGTTTCCCCTCCTCCGGCGGGACTCGATGTCGTCGTCAGCATCGGAGTGCGCGCGGGAAGTCCTCGAACTTCGGAGGCGCGCCCAGCGGCGCGAGGTTGAGATTTCGGCGGCGATCGAAGACGAAGCTCGCGCGCAGCGGCTCGTGCTGACGGACGCGGCGTTAAGCAAGCTCCAACGTCGGCTCGCCGCGACGTGGCGCGGCGACAAAGAGGATGCGAAAAGAGCGGTCGCCGAGCTCAAGGCTCAAATCGTCCGGCGCCAGGTCGAGCAGTCGATATGGGACGCGTCCGAGAACGAGATTCGGTGCGGTTCGGGCAGTTCGGTCAAGTTCATGCCGTTCGATGCCGACGCCAACAAGCGGCTCGAAGGGGACGCGCTGCTGGAGATTTTCGGGTGGCTGCGGCTCGAGGCCATCGGCGCACTCTCGGTCGTCTGCAAGCGGTGGCGAGCGGTCTCGGCCGACCCGGCCTGGTTGCCGACGCGAGTAGCTTACGCGTGGGGGAGTGCCGGCGCCTCGGGCCTCCGCGAGGACCGCCCGAGCAACCCCGCGATCCTGCCGTTTTCGTTGAAGCACGAGGTCCTGCAGCTCGCGTGCGCAAACCACGCGACCCTCGCTCTCGTGGCCTCGGGTGGCGTCTACCACTGGGGCGAATCGTGGGGTCGAGAGACCGTCTCCGAACCGACTAGAATCGAGGGACTTTCGGACGTCGTGGAAATTTCATGTACGCCGCCGGGCTACTTCCACCAGCGACGCAACCTGGAGGGCTTTTCCTGCGCGGCCGTCGACCGGAGGGGCGGCCTCTATCAGTGGGGCTCGAATCTCGCGAGACAGCTACTAGCCGACGACGGGTCTCGCCGATTAATAATCTCCGCGCCGCGCCGCGTGACGACCTTCTTCGCCCCAAACGACGCGTCGCGGTGCGAGGTCCTGCGCGCTGCCTGCGGCCTCGACTTCGTCGCCGTCCACCTCCGAATCGATAACGATCAACTCGTCACGTGCACGCGCGGCACCTTCAACGAAGAGCGCCCGCACCGGCTACGCGCGTGGTCGGACTGGGACGGGCTCGCGCTGCGGCGCCTCGTCGCCGGCGCCTTCCATCTGGCGGCACTCACGGTCGACGGCCACCTCTGGACCCTTGGCTCGAAGCGCGGCCGCGACATCAGCAACGGCAACCTCCTCGGAACGGGTCCGCCCGGAAACGACGTCGAAGTGTTCCGTCCAGCGCGCGTCGGCAACAACAACAACAACAACGATGATTTGGTATTCAGAGATGTCGCCGCCTCCACCTACGCCACCCTGGCCATCACGCACGACGGCCGGGCATTGACCTGGGGCGACAGCGACGGCTTTGCGCTCGGCCACGGCGTCTACAACTGCGACGCGCCCGCCCAAGTTGCGGCGCTAAGGGGCGTCCACGTCGCCCGCGGCGCCCTCTCCTACACCAACGGCGCCGTCGCCACCGCCGACGGCCGCCTCTACGTCTGGGGCGGCGCCGACTGGGAAGGCGGGATCGCCGCCTTTTCCTCGGGAGACCGCCCCGTGCCCCTCGACCTCTGCGTAGCCCCGTGCTACAAGTGCACCCACGTTGCCCTCGGCCACGACCACGGCTTCCTCCTTTTCACGCGGGGGGATGATTCCTACTTTTAAATCCTTTCTTTTTTCAACTCTTCCTCCTCCTCCTCCTCCTTAAGACTCCCCTTCGTAGTCGACCGGTTCCTCCTCGACGACGACCTCCCGCCGAAGAGGGGGCGATCCTGCGTCCTCCTCCTCCTCCTCCTCCTCCTCCTCCTCCTCCTCCTCGGGCGGCGGCGGCGGCGGCGGCACCATCGTAGGGGCGGCATCGAGGGCGGCGAGGTAGGCCGCGTTGCGGTCGGCCGCCGCCTTGCGCCTGAGCTTGCGCTCGTCGCAAACCCTCTGCACGTCGCGCTCGTAGGCGTCGTGCTCGGCCGACCGCGCCGCGATCTCGGCCTCGACCGCGTCCCGCGACGCTTCGAGAAGCGCCTGGGTCGCTGGGGTGTGCCGCCGCGGCAGCCAGCACAGCTGCGGCTCGGCCTTGGTCCTGATAAACTTTGCGAGCTGGGAACGACTCTTCGACCACGTGACGCGCAGCAACCGGTGCTCCGCAACCCGCAGCGACGACAGCACCTCGTCGCGCCGATCCAGCTCGCGCCCGCGCGCGGCCTTGTACTCGCCGTCCTTCTTTTTCAAGAACGTTCTCTTCTCCGCCTCGATTTTCGCCACCGCCTCGCGCTGCTTCGACTGCTGACGGTCCAACACGCCCTGGTCCCGCTCGAGACCCCGCTGCGCGCGCCCAAGGTGACCCATCAACGCCCCAAACATACGCTTCGACCGCGCCTTGACCACCTCGTTCTCGTACGCCGACTGCAAAAAAGGCTTGGACGGCTCGGGGGGTTCTGACACCTGCCGTCGCTTCGCCGCGGGCTCCTCCTCCCGAAAAGTCGCCGGGGCCACCCGCTTCGCTTTCGGACGCAGATCGCGGAGCCGCGCCTCCACGTCCACGCGCTCCTTGTTCAGCTTCTCCCACTCACGCCGCAGCCGCCGCTCCTCCATCACGACAACATTGCAACAACACCTACCTGTATGTAGGGTTATTATTATTATTATTACTCAAGGGGTATTAATTATATGCGTATTGCTCACAAAGGGGAAGAATAAGGGTTAGTGGACGTCAAACATAAATCCTAACCCTTATTATATTGAGGAGGGGTTAGAATAATAATAATAAAAAACATCATCACACCGCCGTAGTAATTAACGCCGTGATGTTGCTGTTGTTGTTGTTGGTATTGGGTTGCGTCCGAGGTGCGGACTTTTCGAATAGCTACCTCAAGGTGTCGCCCGCGCGGACGCAGATCATCGTGGAGCTCGAAATAAGCTTCAAGACGGACGTTGTCCTCAACGCGAGCGATCGAGTTTGGGTCCAGCTCCCCAAGGTCACGAGCGGTCGCGGCACCAAGGAGCCCGGCGCCGACAAGGCCGTCCACCTCGCGCCGTCCATTTACTTTGAAGGAACGTGGCGCGAAGGCGAGTTTAGGTCAGTCGAGCGTCCCTTTTTGAACTCGACCCTCGAGCTGAAAGTACGGGCGGGCGTACGGCTCGAGCGCGGCGAGGATGTCACGGTAAAAGTGTACAAAACAAACGAGCTCCGCGTGTATTGCGGGTTCGACCGGGCGAGCAACACCAACGACCCCCTGACGCTCCGTACGAACGCGACCCTCGCGACGGGGTCGCCCGCGAGGTTCGACGATTCCGACGTCGTCGGCAACGGGTGCTCGAGGTTGCTCGACTGCCTCGAGCGCGGTACGTGCGACTACTGCACGGAACGGTGCGCGTGCTACGAGAAACTCGGGGATGGCGACGACATATCGAGAACCAGGAGTTATGACTGCAGTTTGTCGAATTGCCCGACGGGCCTCGCGTGGGTCGACGTGCCCGATCCGCGCCGCCCGAATATTCGGAGAGAAGTCGAGTGCTCCAACGCCGGAGTGTGCGAGACCCAGCGAGGGGAATGCGCGTGCTTCGACGGATTCACGGGCGACGCGTGCCAGCGCCGCACCTTGTGCATCGACGCGAGCGCGGGCGGCGGCGACGAAGATTGCGCGGGCCGCGGCGCGTGCGTGACCATGCGCGAGACGGCGCGCGTCGATCACGCGCTCCCATTGACGGAGGAAAACTACACGTACGGAGTCGGACCCGAAGCCTGGGACGCCGACGCGATCCAGCACTGCGTCTGCGACTCTTCGTGGGAGGTTGGCCTCGACCCCCGCGAAACCCAGAGCCCAGAGTACTTTGGTCCGCGATGCTCCCTCAAGCGCTGCCCGACCGGGGACGACCCCGCCACCGTCGGAGACGAGACCGACTGCACCAACGTGACCGCGGCCGGCGGCCAGGCCCGCGGGCAGCCGGGAAACAAGTGTCACGTCGAATGTTCGAACCGCGGCACCTGCGACTACGCGTTCGGCCGGTGCACCTGCTTCTCCGGCTTCTACGGCGCAGCCTGCGACAAGCTCATCAAAAACGCGGGGGTGGTCTGAGATCTCTTCGCTACCCACGGCGCCTTGAAAATTCCCGATTTGCTCGCTCGCCAAAAGATTGCTTGCCTCCGAGGCGATGGCCTGTTCGGCGCGAGGCGCGAACGTCATATCGTTGCTCTAACTGACGGCGAGGACGAGCCGCGCCCTTCGAAATTACTTGGGACGCGCTGGTGCAGTGGCTGTCGAATCACGACGCACCGAGCGAGGCCGTGCACACCGACCCGAAAGGCGGGGATTCGGCTCCGGAGCGCGCAGAGTCTCGTGCTTCTCGTCCGCAGGCGTCGCGCTCTCTCTGACTGCCAGGTCGAATAGCACCAAGAGGCTGGTTGGTGAGCGTCCGTGACAAACAACTGCGGGATGACATGCTCCGTCGGAACCAGACGGCATCGCGGGGCGCACTGGACGCCGAATACGCCGACTGCTTTTTTCTGGAAGAAGGCAGCCCTCGCCTTCGACCGAGAGCCCGGATTGTGCATCCAGATGCAACAAACATCCGCCGGGTGGGACACCTGGACGAGACTTTTCTCGGCAAACTAAACTGCCTCTCCATCCGTCGGAGCTCATCCTCCTCATCTACAATAGCGGGAACTTCTTGACAGGAAAATCCGATTTGATCCTGTAAATGACACGCCACGCCGATCGATAGTTCAGCCGACTGTGACACGCCCAAGTTCGAGCAGCGGAAGTCCTCCAACTAACCACTTGTAAGGAATCGCAGAGTCATGGCAACGCGAACTACCTCGGCGCAGACTTCCAAGCCAGCCAAGCGGAGCGACAGACATCCTGCGGGGACGAATACAAACACGGTAGAGATGATTGTTGAACGTCGCCAGATACATCCGATACATATTATTCGTCGGAAGGCGTACGGCCGCTCTCGGCGAACGTGCTCATCCCAGTCTCTTCGCGGTAAATTGAACGCCTGTGGTCCGGTCGCGCGGCGCCAGGTCCAACGGGTGCGCCAACAGGTGGGCAAGAGAAAGAAAGACCTTAGTATTTCACAATCTGCGCCATGAGACAGATTTTTTTGTTCAGCCGCTCGGCCCCGTCATCGCTGCTTGACACAGAGTCAGTCGCCTATCATATTCCACGGTAAAGACTAATAATAGGCTATAGTTTATTAGTTGACGACGACGGCTTATTATTGTTAGTTAGTGAGTTAGATATCATTAATAGGGTTTCTTTTTTAGAGCACGGGGAGCTACTGCCCCGCGAAGATTAAGGGGCGAGGGGGAGAGTAGTAAACTCAAAGGTTGAGGACAGAGCGGGCGCGGAAGGAGGTGCGCATCAGAACGGCCGACCAGAGCGTCGAGCTAAAGGTAGGCGGGATGATAAGTGGAAAAGGGGCAAAAAAGACGGGGACGCAAGCTGCTTGAGGGGGCGCGGACTTTGGGTTTATTAGGTGTAAACTACTCAAAGGGCAGAGCGGTAAAAGAACAGAGCGGGCGGAACGGAGAGGTGGGGTGGAAGAGTAAACTCAAAAAGGGGTGAGTGGTTAGCTTTTTGGCCCTTATTAGAAAACGGGCCTCTGAAACTTCGACTATCTGCTGACGTCATAAGTTGCGTCATGACGACGTTGTTCTTCGACGCCTCCAACTACATCGCACGGCTCCTCGGCGGCGGAGGAGTGAAAGAGAACGAAACGACGATGTTTCCGGGTATCGAGGAGGCCCTCGACCTCGACGTATATGCGGATATGCTTGATCCCAATTTGGCGATAAAACGGAACGGGCGTCCCCTCCGGCTGTTGTGCCTCCACGGGCACGGCTCGAACAACGACATCACCGCAATCCAGATGTGCAGCCTGGGGCTCCACTCGCGGTGTTCGGTGGATTTGCTCCACGGGGCCCAGCCGTGCGCGCCGCAAGCCTGGACCTTCACGCAGCTGAGCGCGCGGCCGTTTAAGAGTTGGTGGGATATGCGGGGCGGTGGTCTCGAGGCCGCGCTGCGCCGCGTGCTGCTTGCGGTCGAAGAACATGGCCCCTACGACGGTCTCTACGGCTTTTCCCAGGGCTCGGCGGTGGCCTCGTGGCTCTCGCTGCCAGGTGTTGCGGAGAGCCTCGGCGCCAAGCGAACTTGGCGCTTTGTTGTGTGTGCTGGTGGCGTTGACATCGGTCTCGACGAGGCAATGGCCCTCCTCGACGGGGATCATGGGTCCGACGACAATACAAACGCCCGGAAGACGACGACGTCGAAGAAAATCGACCTCCCCTCGCTCCATATTATTGGACGCAAGGACTCCTATATCACCCTCAGTCGACGCCTCGTCGCCCTCTACGATAACCCCGTCGTCCTCTCCCACCCCCACGCCCACGAGGTTCCGGTCTCTCTGCGCCGCGACGCTCCCTTCCAGGCCGCCGTCCACGACTTCCTCAAATCCCACTAGCCCTGTACAGTTTTTTTCTGAGGTGAAGCGGAAAATTCTGGCGACTCGATCGGCGGGTCCGACGTGGCCTTCAACATCGACCGAGCTCACACGGATGCTCCCGTTGCAGTCCAACCCAGGCGCCTACGCACGCCTTCTTGAGGTTGAAGCTCAAAATATTTTTCATACGCGAGTAAAGAAGAATCAATAGATTCTGGGAAATCCAAGCAAGATATTATAGGATATGCAGGTGTTTAGGAAATGAGTTCCAAAGTAAT
This sequence comes from Chrysophaeum taylorii, assembly GCA_029834535.1. NCBI lineage: Eukaryota > Pelagophyceae > Pelagomonadales > Pelagomonadaceae > Chrysophaeum > Chrysophaeum taylorii. The sequence goes on from JAQMWT010000096.1 coordinate 92,202, forward strand.
AAAGGCAACAACAACAACAACAACAACAGGAGATTCTTCTTCGTCGAGTATCAAAAAGTTCAAGGCGAGATAATAGGGGTTTTATATAAGGAGAAATAGTGCGGGAACGGCGTTATCGCCACAACACCGTCGTCGGCCTTTATGTACACAGCAGGGGGGCACACTTCGTCTCAAGGTCGGCCCCGTCGTCAACGCCCCTGAGAAGCGCGAGCGCGTCCTTGTCGATGATTATTAGCATCCGCAACACACGTGGATTTGATTAATTAAGCCATATGGTTGTTCGTCCTGGCTCGCTCCAGTGGTTCATCTCCCGTCCTTGGGGTTCTTTCTTCGATGTGCTCGACGGCAACTCGGAGGCCGCCCTCTTTACGCTGGCTGAGAAGAGCAGCACAACGCTATTCCACCTCGACAAAAGCTCGAAACACTTTGACGAGGTGGGCGTCGACGAGCTTGTCAACAATTTCGCGAGCTGGTGCTGATGATGGTGCCCTCGGATGGCTACGATCCCAAGATGGCGACGACAACGTCCGGTTGCCGCCGAGTGGTATAGGGCCGGGGGAACGAGGAGGAGCTGAAGGATTTTTTCGGCATTTTCGAGTGGATCGACTGGCTCCTCTCCTTCTACGGGCATCTCCGGGATAATGTGTGAATTTTGGGTTGCCGCTCAGGCCGGCCATCTAGAATTCCTCTAGTGGGCCTGCGATCACGGGTACCGGTGGGATACGTGCTCCGAAGCATCTAGCGGCGGCCATCTATCGAGAGGGCGCGTGCCAGTCCGTAGGACGACGAGAGTGCTCCATCGCAGCTCGCAGCGACCACGGTCCTCGAGCGGGCGCGTGCCGAACGGCGTCCGTGTGATAAACGGACGTGTTCCGAAGCAGCTAGCGGCGGCCATCTCGAGGTTCTCGCGTGAGCGCGCCCCAACGAGTGTCGTCGGGACTCAGTAAAGTGCCTCAGCGCAGTTGGCTGCGGCCATCTTGAGGTCGGTCGGTCGGTCGGTCGGTCCCTAAGTGGGAGGATGCCAACGGACGTCCGTGAACCCTGAGGATGTGCAGCTCCTACCTATATCCCCGCAGTCACCTCGAGCCTCGTCTTCTGGCTCGAGTGGGCAAGCGAAAACGGCCCGGCACGTTACCCCTGGAGGTTGAGGTGAGACGACTTCCTTTTAAAATGCCTCCTAGACCGTACAAGTTCGCTGCATCTACCGACACCAATGCCTTGGGCCGGGCACGGTGGTTCCTCACTGGCCTGAGCCACGTCGTCGCCTCGGGCAGCCAGGCCGCCCAGCAGGACGCTACACTCCGTCGCACATAGTCTGTCCGGCAGCAGGACGCGTACGCCCTGCAGGCTTGGCGATTGATTACCCCGATTGGGCTCGGGATACCCCACACCCGCCTTCCATGCACCGCCACCCATCATCTGCGTCAATTTCCCCCCCAAAACCCAGGGTCGGATAAGAAAGTTCGTTCGAGCCGTTAACTATGTTTCAGTTTGTACTAAGACATACTCAACGGATCGCTGAGCTATGTTCATTTGTACTCAAGCAGTATGTGCCGCCACGCCGCGAGATCGTCGCGATGGAACTAGTCCCCATAGTGAAGTCGGCATCCTTTCGTCCCCTCACGCAAAAAAAGGAAAAAGCCCACGCGTTGTAGGACCCGTCGTTGCGGCGCGGGCTAGTCTCGTTTTCTTATCCGACCCTACTGGCAAACCCCTTCTCGCTTTTTATTAGCCAACTTTTATAAAGCCCTGAACGGGATGGGATACCCCTCCGCCTTTCCAAAAGTGTCGACCTTCAAAAACCGTAGACCGTTTAAAAGAAGATGGAGGCGCCAACAGCCGGCGTCCGTACAAGGGTCGGCACCGAGACGACGTCGGTGTGCCTGCGGCTCGAGGAGCGGCCACCAACGCCGCCGCACGTGCGGCGGTGGCGCAAGTCCCAGTTCCGCGAGCCCGGAAAACGCGTGGTGCACCCTGGCAGCCAGCTAGATCGCATCGAGGCGCGCTTGTTTGGGCGGGTCAAGGTAGCCTCGGACCACGTCGAGGACGTCTGGGGGCACAGGTCCGACGAGCGAGGCGAGGAGATATACGCTTCGCGGAAGCGCGAGCCCCTCGGCCGTTCGTCGGTTCGCGGCGACGACGACGTGCCTTCAAACGCGGTCTTTGGCCGACGCTCGGCGAACCCGGCAGAGGACGCTAAGAGTCTCGTGTGTCCTCCTCATGTCGAGGAGACCCACAAAGATCTCTACAAAATCTCTCACGGAGCCTCGGACCCGGGAGAGCAACGGCGACGACGGTACGCGTGGAACGTCGATCCGTCGTCGCACCGGTTTGGCGCCGGCGTCGGCTCCCACGTCGCTCTCAACGGATCCTCGAGCCAGGTCGCTGCTGCGCTCCGCCTAAACGATCCACCGCGTCTCGAGGCGACGGCGATTTCGAGTCGCCGCGTCGACGTCGTGGGACGGCCCCGGGACCTCGGGGTCTCGAACAAGCCGCCCGGTCGCGTCTACGGCAAGAAGTCAATCCGCGGGGAAAGCGACTGGGATGCGCGTCAATGCATCCAGGGCGCTGCCCCCCAGACACGTGATGATGATGATGATGATCTGGGCACGTCGCTGACCCCAGGCTACCGCAACTTTCCCACCTCGCGACCCTTTGGCATACCCTCGGTTCGCTCCGACGTTCCAAAATACGCGCGCCGCTCAATCGCCGATTCGCAAAACTACGGCGACGACCCTTCCGCCGGCACCTTGATCTACCCGACCGCGCTTCCCTGTTGCGACCACCTCACCAAACCCCGGCCCAAATCCGAACTCAGAGAGATCCTGCGGAAGGCCATCGACCCCGCCGCGTGGACCGACGGCGACTTCGACGCCGCATTCGATCGCGCCGCCGCCGCAAATGATGGCCAAGTCAATCTCCGCGATCTCCATCAGGCCCTCATCCACCTCCGCACCGCCAACTAGACTTGGGACGCCCCTTTGAATGATGAAATGGGGGTCCATTCTGCGCGGGGCTCCTCTCAATTCTTCAACATCGAAATCGACAGGGGGGTGGGGGCTCCTCGCCCTGGAGCCTTCGTGATGGTACGACCACGAACCTTCGTGTCGGACGGGCCCACACGATGATGATTATTGGCGCATACGATATAAATTTTTTTCCGCATTCTTTTTTCGTAGATTACATTTTCGGGGTCGATCCGGAGCGAGCGTGGGGGCCACCATCTCATCGTGCATGTCTGCAAGGGACCTCGCACCATCACCGATTGGCCCGCTTTCGTCGCGCCTTATGTGCTGTCATTCTGCCACAAACGGAAGTTCATTCCTTCCTTCCTTCCTTCCTTCCTTCCTTCCTGGCGCGCCAGTTTGTTTCTCCGTTCGTGCTTGGTCTGAATCGCCAGCCTATGCTTCCGAGTGATTACACGTTGATAAGCGCAACTGATCGTATTCTGCCTCGATCTCGAGCGGACGTTCTCGCAGCAGAACAAAAGCTAGACTTTCAGTACTACTCTCGTGTTGTCGCCGACGCTCGCGCCATATAGCTTAAACCAAACAAACGCGTGCTTGCTTATGACGCCGCCGGATGTTGACGTTGCGTACGCTGTCGGTTCACGCGTGCTACTCTACATTCCCCTAAGGCCCTGAATGAATAGCGCGGGCCTTTCGTTATTATTCGGCAGCTTTCTTCCCGTTTCTTATCGTATGGAGTCTCTTCAAGACCCGCCCTGTGTCGGTATTTTCAGCAGAAAACATGCCTTTCGATGCCTCCGATTTTGGATCGCGCTTTTGGACGCGTCTTTTCGCGATCGCTTTGAACGAGGTAAGTTCGTTGTATATTTCGTATTCGTATTAGCACGCATGATCTCGAGTGGCGCGTAAGAAAACTTATGTGGCCAAACTCTATTCTTCCCTTCGATGGCGTCCTGAAGCATGCGCACGAGCGTTCCTTGAGAATGGACAACGTCGAGCGGATCTGCCTACATCGACAAATTAATAATAACGGAATATCATCGGCGCCCAAGATTTCCTCTCGCTTGGGAGGTTCAAGCGCGGCTGCTCGTGTGTCGGATTGCGACGCGTCTGAGTTGCCCCTAAGACGCACAATTTATTTGGAGTGCGAGGTTGCCAGGTGAAAAGAAGCCGATCGAGCCGCGGCGGCACTGGCAATGACGAAGGCCTGATTGTTCTCTTTGCGTCGCCGGCTGCAGCGCTCCGAGCGCCGGGCACGTGCCGTCGTCCCAAACAGCGCACGCAGCTCTTATCCCGCACAAGTTGCGGCGTAACTAAAGGCAGACCAATCGCAACTTTGCTTTTGAAAAGCCGGCGGAAGCTGCGGCGATCACACGCAAGGCCGAAAATGACGCCGCAAAGCGCGATGCCTTGATGGTCGAAGAAGCATCGCACGAGAACGAGGAGCGCCGACCTGCCCTAGGTGGCGAGACGCAGCACTTTGACGGCGAAAAAAACGCAGAGATTGCGAATTCGCGTGTCAGAAACGCGAGCGCGATAGAGCTATATTTGTGCGCGAGATTGGTGCGAAGGGTCGTCCGAGAAGCAACAATCGAGCTCCTCGAAGAATAGCACGAGAACGCTCGCGAAGTAATTTGCTTTTTTTTTAACTCGTTGGTGCACGATGCGCAAGACCGCGGCCTTCCAGCTACGACAAGATCGCTCGGGTGCGTGCGAAAGCACTCGCACGCAGATTTGCCAGACCGCCGGCGGTGCCTTCTTGAGCGAGCGTACACAGCGGTATCATGTATTTGATTTGGAGCCGGGTGTTGACCGCCGGACAGACTCCGCTGATTACTGATATTATGTCAGTCTGATAAGCTTCGCGCCCAAGACTAGCACAAATCAAAGCGCCGCGACATCCCAAAGTCGAAAGAAAAGACGGCACTACGACACAAAATGCAGACAGACCAAGCCAACTCGCGGTTCAGCATTATAGCGCCATTCTGGCTCACCTCATCTAGTCATCTCAGTCACCGTCACCACTAGTCGCAGCGGACTGTGATACGTAGGCAAAAAAGTCCACGAAGTTGAACCAAGCAAGACGATACCTATCGACGTGAACCCGAATTTCGTCCTAATCCCAATTCACAAGAAGCCTTTCTGTCACAGGTAACTGCAGCACTCAGCAACGAGCGCTCTTTTTTTTCCATGCACATTCTTCGGGCTCAGTTCATTGAGAATATGGAGGCACTGACCAGTCCGGTAATTACTCAACTGGAGGAAAAAAAAAACGCGCTATCAGAGAACCTCCGAGATAACCGCGACACTGCTCCGGCTCGTCGTTCATCTTCCGTCAACGCATTCTCAGGCGAGGGTTACTTACACCCAAGACAACAGCAACATGTCTAAACTAGACACGCGTCACAACCACCCTGGCCTTCTACGTCTACCAGTGTACGAACGAAAATGCCATTGGGTCGCACTTGGTACTCTCTTCTACTTTGGTGTCTACGAATCTTATTTGGCCAAGGACTCTCATCTCGTGGAGCTGCAGTTTTTCACCTACTCCAGGCGCATCATCACTAGGCCAGCTCGCCGTCCTGTAATCCCTTCAAAAAAATCCGCGGCCACATCTGACACGGGCGCCACGTTCTGCCACAATTCGTCTCAGCACGTCATAGCAGGACACACGTAGAAGTCCCCAAACCGGCGAAGTTTACATAGGGCTCAACTCGACCAATCAACGCGCGTTGCCCTGACTCTCGTAGTCGTTGCTTTCGCTCGCAGACCGAACGAACGAACGCAGGGCTCGTCTATCTCACTCCAGTCTCCTCATGGACAAGTTTCCTGATGACCTGTTTTTGCTGTCGTCAACCACCGGCCGGCCATTGTGTTCAACATATTGATGCTCCACGTCCAAACGCTCCTTATGGAGGAACCCATTGCACGTCAAAACATAACGCTCTTCCACTTTATCAACGGTTCGAAGTCACTTGCGCGGTCTTTACGTGCAACAAGTCATCCATGGCCTAATCCAAGTGCCGTTTAAGTCGGTCATCAGAGTTCCAATACGTGACCATTGATCACAGATGAGATATCTTTCTTCTCTCGTGATCTCGCTCGAATCCATGGCGTAGACTCGAAACATTTTCGGAAGTCATACCTTTCTGGCTTTCCATCTTCCTTCCTGATAGTACAGGACTTTTGTACTGCTCGATGTCGTCGGCCGGAAACATCATCAGCAATCTTTCAATCTGGTACATGGCAATCATATGTGCCGGCATCTCCACCGAAGGTTCAGCGCTCTACGAAAACACTAACGGCCACGTTCACGGCAATTTTTTGCGTGGTGCAAGTGCGTGAGAACCAGAAGCTTTTGCTCACGCTGTCTCGAGAGCAATCTGCTTGCGACATCATCACAAAATCCCGCAAAGGCAGGCTAGCTCAATGTTATAGCTGATGTCATCATTGATGTCGTCCGAAACGAATGCACCACGGAGACCGCGCTTAATGATCTCATCGACTATCCAGGCGCTCAATGTGCCTGGATAATTCGATCCGATTAGCGTTTCCGGATCACCAAAGCCCTGCAATCCTGACACATCCTTGGAAAGCTTCACCCCATCTTCTCCGGAAAACCGTCAGCACCATCAAGAGGTCATCACCATTTTCCAACGTTTCGGTTTCTATTCTGCCGCAACAAGTTGTGATGCAGCCTCAATCCCTGAGATTCTACATGAAAGATACGGTGGTTCGCCATACACAGCATATCTACACTGCCTTTCCGCGACATACCTCCTTTGTTTGGCATTTCGTTTTCGATAACGCCCATGCAGTTATTCTTCATGGCTGACGACCCTGTGTCTCCACAGCTTGTTGTTCCCTGCCCAGGCCCCCCCTTGCACGACGCCATTTACCGCGAATGTCGACTTTTCTCCGAGCGGGCGCGATTTCTTTGACGCTCAGTGAGCCCATCGGGACTACTCACCTGGCTATGTGGTCCCTCCACACCCAGTCATATTATTGCTCAATTCGTTTATCGGCTGCAAAGTCGCTCGTTAGTCGCTGATGACAGGGGTCGGAAAATTGCTTCGCGCTGAAATCAGTGCAATATCATTGATGCTTTGCGTCGTGACAACTCTAACAACATGCTCGGATGAGCCCCCGATCTGTGTTCTCAGACTGATATCACGAAATCGTCGTGTCGACGCTCTCACGCTGCACTTAAGGCATGATCACTACTATGAGAGGCATTTTTCGGCGATGGTATTCATTCCGGACTTTTTATTGTCCACTCGCTACACGAGAGACTCTGCGTGGCTTCTTCGGAATACGCCAGCCTCAAACCTCAAGCCGTCATGTCCCTCGGATTCTTTTGAGCAGGTCGACTGACACTTATTCCACCTAATGCATCAACAAGTCGACACACCTAAGGCACCAAAGGCAAGACAACATTGCTATATGGTCATCATGCCCAGATGTCATGAAACACCAAAAAAAAATGATCACTCCACTGGCCTGGAATCCGTACCGTCCAGAGACCTCAAACCTCTCACTTGACGTGAGAGTGCGCGTCGCTCAACTCATAAAAAATGCACAGAAAGGTGACTTATTCACGCGCAACCATGCGACTAAGTCGGTCACTTTTAGGCCGTAACGACCCGCGTAGTACCTTATACTCCCAAGTGAAGATGTCCTGAGCACATCGTGATGGTCTTTGGGTGCACTCACGCTGCAAATTCGTACAGGTTGTCTTAACCTACTTTCCCAATGGACTTTTGCGAAAGTTAACATCGGATGCCTAGTACTCGGGCGCAAAGTACTTGGTACTGATGCGCATGATTAAAGATGGACGCTATCGATACATTACCCCGGACAACGCCGCGTGACTCTGTGCGGTCGATGAAGTTTCTCTATAAAACCGCTGGCGGCGGCGCTTGGGTCCTCTCAGACATTCAAAGAGGAATCCTCCATAGTCGCTCCTCGCCAGCTACTAGCACTTCACCTCACATGTAATCACGCATATGCTAAACGCCTAGTGTCATGTGATCTTACTGGCCACATCGTATGACTAGTCTGAATTGAAAGCCATCTGTGATTTTGAAAATCGGTGAACGCTCTTCGACGTTGCACGGGACTGTGCTGACCAAATCCTCATTGCTCTCTAAGATCCTGTGAGTCATACAGCTATCGGAACAATCTCAAGTTCTTCAACAAACACCGCCCAAGTGGAAGTCCGACTTCAAGAATAAGACGATTCGCTTCGCTATCGATGCGGCGTAGTCCAACGATACCGGCAGCATTCCGAAATCTGAATGGCCGCCGGAGCTGCCTCCATCACTGTCTTCCCGGCTATACTATTCGAGACTCGCCTGTAACGCTCATGCTCCATACACTAGCCTGATACCGTGGAACGCAATAGCAACATCAGAACAAACCCAAGCCTTGTGGTCTCCAGCCGGTGACTCACGATATTTGAGATATTTGGTTCCAGATGAAAGGACGTCCAAAATAAGTGGATAGCCTATCATGGTCTGACAGCATTCAGACCTACAACCCCAACGAGCTCAATTTTGATGATGTTTGGTCTGGTCTTAGCCGTGGATGTGGCAGAGCCTAAGTTTTCTTCGGGTATGGTCAGAATCAATGCCTGCGCGTGCTTCTGTGCGTCAAATGCGACTTTAGTTTGGTTTACCCGGCGCAACGCCTTGACGCAAAGACTGCTCTCGCTGCTACACTGTAACCAGCATATTCGGTATGTCGGTCGTGTAAGAGTAATGCTTACCAATGCTGCCACTTAATTACGAGCCCACGAAGTGAAAAATTGAAAGTGGAATTATCACTGTGGATTGAAACTCTTGGTCGCTAAAACCCACCACTGCACTTTGGCAATCCAAGCGAGCACTTCATTGGACGCCTCACCAAGTTTGTCATTATGCGAAAGAATGTTTTTGTGGTATACTTGTGGAAGATGATCAAGTCTACCCTTCGACGAACAGAGCCAGTCTGTTTCACGACAATCGTCACAATTCCAGCGCTCCCACCTCATCTCCCGCGGGCACCACGTCGAGAGCACGCCCCACACAATTTCGTCGCGCCAGCAGGAGCTGAATACACGTCTATATATTTTGGTTATATGGGCTCGCGTGAACTCTGCACGGTAACCGCACCGGAACAAGCTTGAACCCAAGACTATACGAGGTCGGTAGTTTCGTAGTGCGGACATACTGCCACTCTCAGCACACGACATCGCGAATCGCCGCGAGTCGCTCATATTACTCGTTGGCACTGGTCACGTCATCAAAAGTGGTGTGTTCCAAATGGAGGATCACCGTGTAGACTGGCGTGGCGCTGGACTCAAAAACTCACAAATCAGGTAACTTGCACCAATAAACTCATAGGAGACCCGCAATTCATCCCAAACACATCCTTTGCCTACTGACGACTCTTCGTCACGCGCCGAACCGAGTACATTGGCCACACCTTGACTCACCATGAGCCGATGTCTGAGACTCTGTGGCTTTCGAACAGCTCCAGATAACATCGCTAGCGATGATGACGATTACGATGAGCGCATCCCCCGACTCCGATCCGTCACGTCCGCACCCGTCGTCGTCGTCGCTATAGGCCACTACCGACAATCCAACCCAGGACATAGCCGCGTCATCTCCCGCTTCTCCCGACTCCCTAGATTCTGATGACGAAAACGACGACCCCAAGGTCCCACCGAAATCCAATGGCAACGCTGCACGGTGTGTCATCGTGTTTCACATGCACTTGACGTCATCTAGGTGCGCTGGACTGGCACAGATGGCACAGATATTTGGTCAGACGTTATCATCACGCCAAATCAATGCTACAAGGTCGCAGTCGAACACGACAATGCAAAGTCGGATCCCGCCCGAGGAAACTCGTGTCGATCTCACATATCTAACGTGGACAAGATTTCCCAAACGCCTGTCAGTTAGCCTCCACGATGATACCTGGCTGTAGTACAAAGGCAATGCACCATCACGCACCCGCAAAAGGACAAAACTTAGCACTTCTCTCCACACAGTCAGCTATGGACAGTATTGCCACCACCCACCCCGAATGAGGCATCCATCAACACCGCCTATGAATCTCTGCTATCTTAGTACATTCGACTTGAGGGGTGCATTTTTCTCCCACGTCACGAAGACTCGACAACGAAGGTGCCTAACGCAATGCCTCACGCAACGGTCCTGATTGTGACCAGCAATTTAAACACTCAGAAGGCCAAGCCTAAGCATACGCTGCTTTTCAAGCGCAAGAGTACGCTAACTAAAACTAACTTCAGACCTATCCCGAGCATGGGAGCCAGGCCGGACCGGCAGGAGCCGGTACGGAATCACAGTGGAAAATCACGCAGTTGGGGCAGAGGCGAGGGACGAGGACGGACTTGTTGATGGTGGACCCCCACTGCGCGCGTTATTGTGCGAGGTCGTGCAAAAGCGTCGCAGGCCACGGACGTGTTGGTCCACGAACTTTCAAGCGCAAGAGTACGCAACGGCCGCAAATACCAGCAAGCTCTCACGTTGGCTTGGAGGAACAGCCTAAGACCTGCGGAACTGCATTCATAACCAATTCTTGAAACTGCATCTCACCTTCGCAGATGGTACTGATATGATGGAACAACTGGTTGCGCTCTAGCCGAGTGGAAGGGCAGCTATAAACAGTAGACTCGTTGTCATAGCAGCCAGGAGCTGGCCCGGGCATTAAGACCTGGAATATCCCCCTTACCAACTTCTAGAAGTGCATTGTAGCTCAGCTGATGAGAGACGGAGACACCTCGAAGGTATCATCCGCGAATTCGACAGTATCATAGACAGAGGAGTCATATTACTTACTCGCCATTCTCAAGCAAGGCGAGTCTGCCCTTCCTACTCGCTTGGTTAGGACTTCGAGTGAAAACCGAAAATGGCGCCTCACCTGAAGCACAAACTTAGAACATTGTCTAGGCCTTCTTAGCCGGTGTTGGATTGGGCTTCTACATTTCCTATAGTCCAAAAACTATAGTAGCAACTCGCAGCAGACTCCTGAGAGTCACTACACACCCAATCAATTACCAGTGCGTCACGCTGATGTACCTCAAGCCTTAATTGAAATCCTATATGGGTCAACCTAATTTAGCCAAACCTACTAGCATCGAATAACTCGGGTACGGCGATTCCAAGGGCAAAATGGCCCTCAGTCTCAATACAACCCGGTATGGACTTCAATTCCCCTTAGTTGTTCCTAAAAGTTCTTCTACAACCTAGACTTTGCATGCAGCTGGAATATGCAACCCCATGTATGCAACACACCCCGACACTTAAAAGCGGCGTGCTGTCTCTGCGTTTGTCAACGACCTCGTAATCACAGACACAAAAGTCATACAGGAGGTCAAAGACACACTCAGCGGAGAGTTCGGCAATAGAGTGAAATGGGCTGAATACGTTGAGTCGCCTCTTGATCTCAATTGTAAATGTGCGCTGGCCCGTGGTGTTTTACCTTATCAACTGGAGACAATATCAAAGAACTGCTCACAAAGTTCAATCTTGGTCAACCGCGTGCCTTTCTCCGAGGAAGAATGTGATCTCGTCACGCATATATCTCTAAGTCGTCGACCTGCAAGTTCAAATCAAAGGTGCTTTTGTATGAGGCCCACCTAATTACTGAGAATCACAGTCCCCCTGGACATCATGGCAAATTTTAAATTGTGTTCAGAAGGGCATGCATGGGCCACAGCGCCTGGTTGGAAGCCGCATCACGCTATCTATACACGAACGCCGAATATGGTCTCGTTTACCGATGTGGTGGCAAGCTACTATCCTCTAAAATTGTGAGTGTTATTATATGTTTTAAGTATCCCAAGCTCAAGACCCTGCTATTACGTCTCCTATTACCCTTAACTGATCCCTACTTCGCTCATTTGTCCAATAAGATACTCAGATCCACATCCGAGTACTGCGATTTGCATTTGCGGATCCATCATCTCCTAGTCGTAAAACGACTAACAATCGAAGTCTACTCTCCAGGCAAAGCGAATTGCTGCTACATCTACAGCCGATGAGGCTGCTATAATAGAGACGGTGAGTAAACCGAAGGGGTTAAGGAAGGTGTGAGTGGACGTATGGCTCTTCAGCCCGACACAGTCTGCACCATACATTTTCAACTACCAGTCATGTGATGACGTAATTCCAGTACCGCTGCTGGTCGACAACGAGGGTGCTTTGTCGACTGCAAGCCGTCCTAAGACAGCCCGTTAGAGAAAACACATCGACATGCATTTGAATCCGCGATTACCAAAATGTTCACACCCATCGCATTCGTTGCAATTTGTTCCCAACCAAGCTCAACGATGTGTTTTTTTCTCGAGGCCTTTACCTAGTATGGGTTTCCCGCGTACGTCTGGCTCGGTTTCTAGTCAACATTGACTATAACGAAATGGTAGATCACAACCACCACGGCAATGAAGGCTCTTTAGTTCGGTTAGCAACTCCCAGGCTCATAGAGCGATCGCAGAGAAGAAAGAAAGAAAGAAAGAAAGAAAGAAAGAAAGAAAGAAAGAAAGAAAGAAAGAAAGAAAGAAAGAAAGAAAGAAAGAAAGAAAGAAAGAAAGAAAGAAAGAAAGAAAGAAAGAAAGAAAGAAAGAAGAAAAGGCTACAGACGACCGCAGAGGACGGCGAAACAACAGTGGAGAGGCAGGAGAAGAAGAAAGAGAAGGGCAACGAAAAAAGAGCACGCAGCGTGAGGGCGCAGGGAGTGTAGTGCAGAGCAATGGGAACGGGGGAAGCAGCTTGCGAAAAGAGCTTGCTTCGTGAGAGCGCAAGGAGGTTGGTGCAGTACGCAGGGGGTGGTAGAAGCAAGCAGGGAGAGAAGGTAACAGCGCAACGAGAAAGAGGGGTGTTGCTTGGTTCAGTAAAAGAGAGGAAGGGACTTGGCTCAGAGGCAGGGCCGTCACAACCGGCTTACCTTGTCTTCTCCTGTGATATTTCTCCTCCCTCCAAGTAAAAGTTTATTCATTGGTGTGTCATCGTCTGTTCGGCAAACCCACTTTGATCGTCACTCGGAATCGATGTCGGAGTATTGTGCGGGTAGGTGGGGTGCCTCGATAAGCTGGAGAGGTACCTCGGCGGTGGTCGACCCCAGTCGATGTTTCGGTCGGTCCTTGGCGAGAGTTTTGTCCGAGTACATGGAACCAGCAGCCTATCATAAGCGCCCAACGTCCGCGTCTTAAGTAGGTTTCAATGGCTTGGGCGGGCTCACAGGGTCAAGGAACTCGAAGGAGAAGTTGACGGAGACCATGGTCACCGTCTCGAGACGAGACCCGGGTTTGAGCGACCTCGGTACACGTTTGCGCGACCTACTCCACCGTCACCGAGCAGCTCCCGCGGCCGCACGGCATTGCTCGCACGGGGGGGTGGCGTGCGCCCACGGCTTCTCTTGCGTCGCAGCCTGAATTAACGGATCGATGAAAACGACCATTTGACACAGCATCGATGGTTTTACGACGCGAGTCGGCTGCGGTGGTACAAGTCATCGATAAAATCGCGTTCAAAGGGTCCATTCCAAAAACCGGCGCGACGTCCTACTCACGAAGAAACTCCACAAATGGCAAAGCGCGCGAAGCAAAAAAATTATGAGGTGGCGCGTCCATGGATGCGGCAACATTCTTGAGGAGCTATCGCGACGAGACGTGCTCCTTGGGGGTACCATCCAACGCACTCTCTTCAATGAAAAACAACTTTGCATCCTTACATTTTACGTGCTCTTGAAGTGCAAGAAGTCTCCTGAAGGCAAGCCCCAAAATCCGTGGGAATGCTCGAATGCTTCGATTGCTCGAATGCTAGTGACTGCAGGTATGGGGCGTGGGCTAATTATCCCAACGCTGTAGCGCGTAGGATCAGGATCAGAATCTCGAGACGAGGGGTGCTGAAAGGAGCGTCGTCGTGGGGGGAGTTGACGCCTGTCGCCATGCGACGCGGAGACCGCGATTAGACTGACACAACAGTCTCGTCGTCAACTTTACCTCCTTCTTTGTCCCCCGGCCTAACCCGTCCCACTGCGAACGTACCTGCTTCCAACCGGCCCGCTCGGACGACGAATAGGTGCCACAACCCACAACGGGAGGACGGGGATGGCCTCGGCAAGGCGCTCATTTTTCTCAGAAGGCACCGTCCTCCAGTGTGGTTAGCGATTAGGGGTCTGGATGCTACAGACTTTTTCTGATGCGTTTGTGCACAGTAGCTTGTTTCAGCAAATGTTCAGCATGTATTCGAAGAGAATCAGCATAATTTCGGCTTTTTATTGCTATATTCGGCAAATTTAGAGTCAACCATGATATCGTAGTTGATTGCAGGGAAGACAAAAAGAAAGACCTTGAAGTTCCTTCAGCTCCCTCTCGAAGAAAGCAAGCCGTGGTGGCGGCTCGAAGCCATACTCGAGAGCAACTGCCGTGTCAAGCACCAGAGAATTTCATAGGCTCATCACGAGGCCACTCGACACGACGCCCGCGAACCAGCCACTGGTTGGTCGTGTAAGGTTTATCGTGTGTCCCGTAATAAAAGGGGGTTGTGTTGGCAGGCAACTGGCCAACGCTAGGACTCATGGTCATTTATCTCCTCCGGTCGTTGTCGTTCGACAAGGTCTCGCCAAAGATGCAGTGTGGGGAGCAAGGGGTATGCTCACTGGGGACAGCGATAGGTGGAGCCGTGCCTTTCACAGGCGCAAAGGCGGTGATGGCGAAACCGTCAACAAAGGTAACGTGGTCGCTGCTCCCATAGTTGAACCGTGAGGAGGACGCGCGGCGTCTCAGGCGTTCAGAGACAGGAGCATCGCCATCGGCACGCCGTTCGGCGTGTTCATCGCGAAGCGCGCGAAGCGGCGGCGGCGATGGCATGTTGTCGGGCGCGCTGTCGTCATCGTCGGCAGCGCCGTCGTCGCTGCCTTCGTTGCTTAGCGAGGGTTCGCGACGACTCAGGCGGCGGATTTTGGTTGCGCGGGTAGCCTCCACGTCGTCGCCGCTTCCGTAATTGGCGTCGTTGTCGAGGGTGTTGTTTTTGGGGCGGTAGCGGGGGCGGTCCTCTGGCAGCGGGCGGCTAGGCTTTCGCGAGTTTGGGCGGGGCTTGGGACGCGTGATTCGAACGCGCACTTGGCCAGGCGGCGGCGCGGGCGCACACGGCATCACAAGCCGCGCCTCGCGGCCGGGTCTTGATGAAGAGGATGAGTGCGGGGACACCGGCGGTAGCTCTGGCAAGCGCTCGGGGTCCATCGTCGAGGCCGCGAGCTCGGGCTGTTCCGAGGCGCGGACGAAGACACCCATCAAGGCGGCGATCTCATCCGTCGCGGCCGACCATTGCTCGCTGCGCTTTTCGGCGTTCTCGGTGTTCTGGTCTGGGATCGAGCGCGAGTAGTCGACTGCGTCTCGAAGGTTGCTCGCGATGACTTGGGAAGATGGCAGCTCGCCCGTGTTGCCGGAGACAGCCGCCGCGAGCGCCGCAATATCCTCGGCTAGCGACGTTCGCGCTCGCCGCGCCGCCTGTGCCGCCATCTCGGCATCTCGTTCGTCCATGTGCGTAGCGCGCTCAATCGCAACGCTCGCACGCCGAGCCGCATGCGCCAGGATGCTTGCCGCGCGTGAGCGAGAATCGTCGCGCGTTTCGGCAAACGGTGACTGAGATCCTGGAAGGCACGCAACGTTCCGGAGCTGGGAAATGGACGACACGCCGTGCGCAGCAGCAAGACGCTGTGCCGCCACCTCTTGGATGTGCCGCTGAAACGAGTTCGTCGCCGGCATATCCGATGGGCATCGGCCGAACGTCATGCGCGGTCGACGCGTCGAACCATCGAGGCGATGGTTCGCTAGCGGGTGGGCGCGGTCGTTGGTGAGCTCGGAAGTCGCCACGTCGTATAGCATCGAGAGTCCGCTGCTCGTCTTGGATGCCAGTCGTCTCTCATCCCGTGTGTCTCTGTCGTACGCGGCGCGGTCGGGACTCTCGAGGACCTCGTCGCGACGGGCTGGCGTTGATCCAGTTTCCTCGTCGTGCCCATTACCACCCGGGGCCAACGGTACGTTGTCGGGCAAGAGAAGATCGCGCGCCTTGGGACTCAGGTCGGCCTCCGAATCGCGGTCGCCCGCCGAGTCCGGGCAGCTGCTGCACGTGTCCTTGGGTCGATCTTCGATCGGGACGCGAAACTTAAGCAGGAGCCTACTTGATGCGGCGGCGTCCTCCTCCTCCTCTTGCGAAGTCGTGGCCGCCTCGCCGGAGAGCTGGCCATTTTCCGCCGCACGCCTCGACGACGACTTTTCGTCGAAGCCCTGGCTCTTGGCCAGTTTGCCAAGCGGCCCTCCTCCTCGGCGCAGTTGGTGGTGATGTTTCGAGGCCGAGGCCGCGTTGTGGGTGGTCGACGAGGTAGTGCTGTTCGCAGCAGAAAGGAGCTGTCGTCGACAGCCGGCGCGAGCGAGGGCGCTGCCCAACTTGACCTTGCGCTGCGACCCAAACAGGGACGACACCCTTAGGTAGGGGCGCTCGGTTTCTCCAGTCGTTGATATTTGTTCGAGACGCGGGTGGCGTTGCTCGACCCTCGCGCGATTCGTCCGTGGCGGTAGCGGTGGTGCTCCTATTTCTGGTGGCGGTGACCTTGCAACAACAGGAATCGTTGGGGGGAGTTTGTCGTCGTCGTCGCTCTCGTCGTCGGCACCGTCGACACCACCACTCGACGAGGCAGTCGCGAGATCGACGGGAGCCTGGGGAGTTCCCGAGGGTATCATCCTTGCCGCCGAAGAAGACACAGCTGCCGTTGCAGACGGAGACGCGAGCGATCGAGTCTCGGTAGCGGCGGCAGTAGCAGCAGCCTCTGCCCCTGGCGAACAAGGTCCCGAGCTAACGTTGTTTGGTCCGCGCGCGGCGCGGGGCTGCGGTGGCATCCTCTCTCTTCCGGGCGGCGGCATCGGCGGTTCGACGCTGCGAGCACCGACGAGCTGGCGCTTGAGGGTGGCGCCCCCCGGCGCAAGTTGTCTTTGTCGTTGTTGCTGTTGTTGCTGTTGTTGGTAGAAGGCGGCGTGCGAGAGGCTGAGGACGGCGGTAGGCGGAACCGAGAGGGGAGGTTTGGACATCGCCGAAGCAGCAGGAGTGGTCGTCGTCGTCGTCGTCGTAGGAGCGAGTTCCGACGGGGAGTGGTTTGAGGAGGACGAGGCGGCGACGTCAGGGTTGGTCGTCGCGAGGTAGGAAGCAGCCGATGCGACGTCATTTTGTTGAAATGGTAATCCGCGACATGTGGGCCAGGTGGCGCGCATGTCGGGAATTGTGAGCGTTTCCCCTTGCGACATTGTTATGGTCTCGAGAGACCGACCAGAGCCCTCTGACCCCTCGCCGTCGTCGGCGAAGGAGTTGGTTTCCAAAAAAGACCAGCCTCGGTCCTTATTAATCAATCAGATCAAGTCTCAGAGGTCCGGTGCGCACGTGATTCGAGAACAGTTTCCGCCGATTGAATCAATGAAGGAACAATAGGCAGTTTACTGCCCAGTCCTGGAATCCCAATCACGTATTTCGCGAGGCGGTTCACGGAAGGCAAGAAGTGCAACTCTGGACTGCAACTAAAAGATGTCAATAATTCATGAAAGCCACCTGGCGGCCCACCCCGCTTTCCCCAAAAAAGGCGACCTCAGTAAGTTCCTTTTAGGAGTAGCACCGGACGGTGGGAAAAAAAAAAGTCTAGCAGCAATGTTGACGAGATGAAATATTATGGGTCGACGGTTCGTAGTACGAAGAGGCAGCAAGCAGGAGGTGCTGTTTTGCGCGTTCGAGTGCAAGTACGAGTGCGTGACGGAGGCCGCCCTGGAGCTCGGGTGGCGCATCGTTGGAGAAGACAACGAAGCGTGCCACGTGTACTGGGTCGACGTAGCGAACATCAACGAACGGATGAGCAAGCTCCAGCCCTGGCAGCGGATCAACCACTTTCCGGGGATGAGCAATATCGCGCGGAAGAACCGGCTCGCGCAGAATCTCGAAAAAATGCGGCGCGAATTTCCCAAAGAATACGGCTTTTACCCGCGGACGTGGGTGCTGCCGTTGGATTTCGGCGACTTTCGCGCGCAGTTCGACGCCCGGGGGAAGTCGAGCCGCTTCTTCATCGTCAAGCCCGACTCGGGGTGCCAGGGTCGCGGGATATTCTTGACGCAGTCGATCGAGGACATCTCGCCGCTCGATGGCGTCGTCGCGCAGCACTACGTCCGCAAGCCGTTTCTTCTCGACGGCTTCAAGTTTGATTTGAGGCTCTACGTGCTGGTGACGAGCTGCAAGCCGCTGCGGATGTACCTGTGCCACGACGGCCTCGTGAGGCTGTGTACCGAGGCGTACACCAAGCCGACGCCGGAGAACGCGGGGTCGCGCCGGATGCATCTGACGAATTACGCGATTAACAAGCACAGCGACAAGTTCGAACGAAACGAGGCCGGCGACCTGGGATCCAAGCGGAGCGTCCGGTGGTTCATGGAGTTTTTGGCGCGAGAGATGGGCCAGGCGAAGGCCGACGCGTTGTGGCGGCGCATGGGCGCCATGTGCGTCAAGGTCGTCGTCGCTATCCTCCCGATTCTCGTCCGCGAGTACGAGGCGACTTTCTTCAAGGTCGCAACCGACGACGAGATTTTGGGATCGCGGTGCGTCGAGGTGTTGGGGATCGACGTCATCATCGATCACGCCCTCAAGCCGTGGCTCGTCGAGATCAACCACCTTCCCTCGTTTTCGACGGACTCGTCGCTCGACGCCGACGTGAAGTCGCGGGTCGTCGAGCAGGCCATGTCGGTCTTCCGCGCCAAGCCGACCGACCGCGCGGTCTACGAGGCCGCCGAGCGCGCCAAGGCCGAGGACAGACTCTACGCCGCCGGGGCGTCAGAACAACAACAACAACAACAACAACAACAACAACAACGCCGACGCCGCCTCGAGGAGATTTTCCAAAGGCACGACCCCGACAAGCTCGCCAAGGTCGAGGGGCTCTTGCGCAAGTACGTCGGTCGCGAGGACCGGCTCCTGCATCTCGTCGAGCGCAGGTACGAGGAGAAAGGAAAGCCGACCTCCTCGGCGCGCGGCGAGTCGCCTTCGGACGACGTCTCGGCGCGCGGCGAGTCGCCTTCGGACGACGACGACGACGACGACGAGGAGGAAAACGTCGTCGTCGTCGACGACGAAAACGTCGACGAGCACACCGACTCGGAGGTCGAGCGCGAGGAGGCGCTGCTCTCGGACTTTGACCGCATCTACCCGATTCCGCGCGAAAGGTCGAAACCCCACGCGGGCGTGCCGTCGTACGCGGCACAAATCAAGTTCGCGTTTTCCCAAGACGAAAAGAAGCTCAAGCGCTTATTTTGTCCCCTCCGCCACCACAAAGGCGACGAGACCCTGCCGCCCCTCGAGCCCTCCGACGGCTCGCGAGTGCCCTGGGGAAACCCCTTCAAGCGGACTCCGGCGCGTCCGGCGTCCCTCCCAGAGCGCAAGCCGCTCCCGATGCCCGGTCAGAAGCAGATCGACGCTGCAAACCGGCTCGCGAGGGGCTTCTCGAGCGCGCGGCACCGCGACGACAGTGCCATCGGGTGCGTTCGCGACGCCTACGCGGCCAAGGTCGCCTCCGTCGTCGCGCACGCCAAGGATTGGCGCCGCCGCCTCGACGACGTCAAACACCGCCGCAACGTGGCCCACGTCGCGCTCCAGCCCAAGACCTTTGTCTTTACAGACACCCCCCCCATCGTCGGCGGTGGCGGCGGCAACGATGAGGGCATCGCGGCGGCGGCGGCGTCCAAGAAGAAGCCGTCGAAGGGCTACAACGTGATGCCGCTGGACACACTCCAATCTTCTACCCCCCGACTCATGAGAAGACTCGGGTGAAGCACACATTGGGGCATGTTCGAAGCATGCCCCCCTTGATAATTAATTAGAATAACAGTTAATAGTTACCCCCTCCTTGCATCATGCAGCTGCTCGAATTTTGAGTTGAACGACAACCGTCGTCGTCGTCGCTGCATGCGGGTGGTACTGGTGGTGCTGTTGCCCGGCACGTCGTCGTGGGTGGCCCCCGTGTGGCGCGCGGGCCGACGGCTCGAGGCCGTGTCGGACGATGAGTTGGTGGGGAACGCGTTGATTCCCCCTCTCGCGAATGGGAAGGAGGTCCCCTCGCAGGTGAACGGCTTTGAAGAAGAATGGAAGGCGCATGTGGTGCGGGCGGTGGGCAAGCAGCCGCGACGGGCGCCGCTGGGGGCTCTGGCGGCCTCGAAGGAGGACGACTACGAGGAGTGGATCTCGGGGCAGCTGCGACTGAATCGCATCCAATCCTGCGCGGAAAACGTCAAGTCCGACGTGGTCTCGCGGCTCGACAGCCTCCAGGTCGATGGCGTCGACGGAATGCTCCGGCAGCTCGTCGACACGAGCAACGGCGTGCGCGACCGCGCGCAAACATCGCTCCTGACCGGAGTATGGCGCGAGCTGTTGCCCGCGCGCGCGATCGAGTGGAGAAATCACTTCTTCGAACCTTCCCCGCGACGCCTCGGCCGGATGCGGCGCTCGCGGTACCCCGGAAGCCCCAAATGGATCGTCGAACGGGAGCGCCGCTGGTTGGGACCCCTCCTTAGCACGGCCTTTGTCTACGAGGGTCGAGCCCTCAGCACCGATATCCTCCGACTTCGCCGGGTCACGTGGGGTGGGACCCACCTTAAGCTCCTCAGCTTCATCAAGCTCCCGCTCGTTTCGTTTCGCCAGCAGTTTTTTGACCTCAAGCTACTTTTCGTCGACACTGACTTTGTCGTCGCCGCGAAATCATCGTCGGGACTCCTCGTCTGGGCAAAACCCAGCCTCGCCCGGGTCAAGCAGCCCTTCTTTCGCCGCGCCCTCTTCGTGCGCAACCACAACCGAAAGCACAACAAAAACGACAACAGCCTCTTCGGGGCCCTGCGGTGGGCCGCGCCGAACGCCACGGCCGCGACGACCAAGCCCGAGGACACGGTCCTCAGCATCGGGGACCCCCTCTGGGCGGTCGACACGGCCATGGATATCGACGACGACCAGATGCAGGTGTTTTTGGACAAGCCCGAACATATCAAGAGCACCGTCAGCGTCCAGGACCTCCTCGACGGCAACATCCCGGCCTCGGCCTCCCGCCCGAACTACCTCTCCCCGTTTGCTGCGACCAAGCTGAAAAAAACCTTTCGCCGCCGCCGCAGCAGCACCAGTCGCCGTCGTCGCCGCCGCCGCCACCTTGGCGATTCCACTCTGAATCGGGAGGAAGAGGAAGAGCCCCCGCAACCACCGCAACGAAAAAAAAGTCACTATCATAACCCCGAAGATTGAAGATTGAACACAAAAACTGGGATGTTTTTGCTGGTGCCTGTCGCCGTCGTCTTCGGGCTGAGGCCGACGATCGTCGTCCCGAAGGCGCCCCAGATGACGATGAAGAGGCGGAGGATCCCGATGCGCGGGGGTGTTCGAACGCGGCAAACCGTCTTCTCGCTCGTCCGCGTGGCGATCCCGACAATGCTCGCTGCGGGACTAGGGGTGGGTTACTACGACAATCTCAGCAAATACATAAACGAGAACTTTCTCGACCAGACCTCGATTAGCTTCCTGTCGAGCGACGACATCCAGTTCATTCCGTCGTTTCTGACAGTGTTGTCGCTGCTGTTCTCGATCTTGGCCGGAAACGCGTACTCGTCGCTTTACTCGCAGCAAGAAGATATATATCTCGCGCTGTACCGCGAAGTGTCGGATGCCAAGAGCCTCCTCGAGCAACTCGGCCTCGTGTGCTCCGGGAGGCCGTTTTACAACGACGCGCTCCGGATGCTCCAGATATATATCAAGACGGATCTTCGGCGTCTCGACGTCCCGCCCGCCGAGCTCATTTCGAGGTCACCGAGCGAAGATCCGCTCGAAAGCATCATGTTCCTCACGTCTATTGGCGTCCCGAGCGTCGTCTACGAGACGGTCCGCGACCTTCGCCAGTCGCGGGGCCAGCGCCTCGGCACGATGCAGCGAAAATTTCCGTTTTTGGGTATCGTTCTCCTCTACATTCTCGCCATCCTCGAACTCGCCGCCTTTCCCTTGTTGGGCGCTGGCACCGCCGTTGGCGCTGCCGACTCGATATTCAAGGTCCAGGGGGCCCTCTTTGGGGGTCTCTGCGGCGCGACCATGCTCGTCCTCCAGGTAATCCAAGAGCTCTGGCGCACGTCGGGCGGCGCTTTTAACGTCGACGCCGTCCTCGCCAAGATGGTCAAGGGCCTCACCGAGGAGCTCGACCTCCGTGCGAGCGGCGCCAACCCGCGCAACGTCGACTTGTCCCTCCCGACCGTCTTGATCGAGCAGCGGGAAAAGGAGAAGGACATCGAGCTCGAGGCCCTCCGGCGTCAAGTCAGGGACCTCCAAAGCAAACTCGATGATGATGATGATGATGATGATGATGTTCGAGAGGGCGACAAAAACACCACCCCTTCTCCTGCTGCAAATGCTGCTGCTGCTGCTGCTTATGCTGCTGCCGAGAAGGAGCACCGCCGTCGATTAGGTGATGATGGTGCGCCCGCCGCCTGGCACCGGCGCCTCCTGCGATCTCTCCTCTTCTTCACACCTCTCCTCCGGAGATCGGTAAAGCAAAAACCACCTTAGCGAAAGAAGGTGCGCCGGGGCTCGGGAATAGGCAGGGGGGTGCTACGGTTCTTCTTCTTCTCCTCTTTGTCGTCATCTTTCGAAATTGGATGCGCTTCTTGTTCGTCCTTGTTGTTGCGGTAGCGTTCGTGGGCGGCCGCAACACCGTCGAAGGGGGACGGGGGCTTCCACCTGCAGTCGGCCTCCCTCGCTCGCCGTCTGTACGCGTCGAGCTTTTCCGCGTTCTCGGCGCTGTAAAACATGGGCATTGAGCCGGGCGGCGGCAAGTAATGCTTTTCCTTATCAGGATTCTTGAGCCGCGAGGTCGCGGCGGACAGCATTCTGCGCAGATCCGGCGCGCCGTCGGTAATCGCCTCGGGAGGACGACGGACGACCACGTTGAGCTTGAGCATGATATCTTTGGCCCGGTCGCATCCGAGGTAGGCAGCCGTCCCGATCCAGTCTATTCCCATTTGGGAGTTTTTTGGTCGCCCGACGCCCTTCATGAAGATGACGGCCAGCCGACCCATAGCGTCCGTGTTCCCTTGTCTGGCGGACTCGAGGTAGGCGTCGTAGGCCTTTTCGTAGTCCTCGGCATCGTAAAGCTTGTGCGCAATCCGAAGCCAGGCCTCGGCGTGCTTCGGGTCTGTGGCGACGCACCGGTGGTAATAGGCGTGATCTCCCGTGACGTCGCCGAGCTTGAACAGCGCGGCCGCGCACTTCTTCTCGGCCGCTTTACGTAGCCATCGCTCGCCGTCGGAACTAA
Organism: Chrysophaeum taylorii; assembly: GCA_029834535.1. NCBI lineage: Eukaryota > Pelagophyceae > Pelagomonadales > Pelagomonadaceae > Chrysophaeum > Chrysophaeum taylorii. Next base: position 115,544 of record JAQMWT010000096.1, read on the forward strand.
AGCCGTTCTCGAGGCACTGGCTGGCGACCAACAAGATTGGTTCCGCGTACCCGAGCTCCACCAGGGCTAAGATGAGCCGGGACGCTTCGAGGAGTCCCACCGCCGGCTCGGGCGGCCCCTCCTCGTTTTCGTCTTTTCCGAACAGCGGATTCTGCTTGGGCAAGAAGTGGACCGACGCGAGGGCCAGGAAGGCCCGGGGTTCGCCGCGACTCACGTGGTTCCGCAGTGCCGCGGCCGCCTCCTTCGGAGCCCGCTTCGTGGGCTTGCGGCAGAACTCGCACGTCTCGCCGTGGCACGCCAGACAAACCGACTCGCCGCATTCCACGCAAAACGGCGACAAAATACCTAACGATGTCTCCTTGCAAATCGGGCAGCTCCCGAGGTCGTAGTCACCCTTCTCCGTGACGCGGTACGACGCGAGCTTCGCGAGGGCCGTTGCGCTTATTAACTTTTTCGGCGCCGCCGCAGCCTTGAGCTTGGAAGCCCCGAGCGCGAACGCCTTGCCCGACAACGCCGCCACGACCCTCACCTTCTTCCCGTCCCACCCGGTCACAATCCCCCGCGTCCCGTTCATCTCGGCGCGTTTCTCCAACCCCGTGATCTCCACGATATCCCACAGCGAATACCCGCACGACGACGCCATCAAAATTCGAAGTCGTCGTCGTCGTCGTCGTCAACACTTGTTTTAGTATTGTGGGGGAAAAGGACAACCAACAACAAGGGCTATTATTACATCGTCGTCGTCGTCGCCGACTTGTTGCTTTCCTCCTCTGCATCCTCCGGGGGGGCGAAGATGTCCGCCAAGTCGCGGAAGGCGGATCCTCCTCTCGGGGGCGCGTATTCTGGCTTGAAGCCGGTGCGAAAATGGGCGCTGTACTTGCGGTCGTCGAAGAGATTCATCTTGGGGTCCTCGCGCATGCGGACCTGGTTGAGGTGCTCCAACAGGTCCGCGTCCTCGGGATCGTGGATTCGTCTCTCTCGCACGACGTTTTCTTGCATGATCTCCTCGGCGCGCAGCTTGAAGGCGACTTCACTGATGCACCCCTCGCTCGTCACCTTGGACGGGTCGAAGGTGGTCTTCAAAAGGTACGCGTCGCGCTCCATCCCGATCGCCTTGAGGAAGTCGCTCACGATGTCGGCCGAATCGGCCGCCGCGCGCTGCGCCGCCGCGTCTTCTTCGATCTCTTGCTTCGTCTTCGACCGCGTCGCTGCCCGCTTCCGCCGCGGTCCCGGCGGCGGCTTCCGTTGTTCAAACTCCGCAACCACCCTGTCAATGTTGGCCTCGGTCTTGAAGCTGAAACCGGCCTTATTCGCGAGCTCCTCCGTCTTCTTCTCGATCACGGCGATGGTCTCGTCGAACACCGAGTCGTCCAGCTCAAAAATCTCCGACGCCGGCACCATCTCATCCTCCTCGTCTTTCTTCGCGACGGGCTCGCTGCACAGCGAATCCGTCGCCCGCAATTCTTTTTCCTCCTCCTCCTCCTCCATCGGGGCTGAGTTCTCGACCCTACACTCAACGGACCGCACACAAACTCATTATGACCTAGGACAGTCTCTCGTCGAGATCTTAAAAAGTTCTTATTATTATTATTATGTAGGGTAATCATCTTCTGAACATATTGTAAAAAGGGTATAGTAGGTTCTTCTGGGACGCAGTGCAGTCGGCGGTGATGGCGACGGTGCCGGTTTCGGCGGTCGCAATGCGGCGGCGGCGGGCTGGCCTGTGCATCGACACCGACACGCGGTCATTCGGTGGTCTGTCATCGGGGGACGCGACCGTGACGAACTACGTCAGCACGAAACGGTCGCAGCGGCTGCGACGAGGGACGTGGTCCCAGGCGGCGTGCATGGTGCTCATCATGGGCTCGCTGTGGGTCCTGCGTTGCGTGGAGGTGTACTCGCACGCCTACTACCTCGCGTACGCGGTCGCGTTCGGATCGTTCGCGCTGATGCTGCCCGCGGCGTTGCCTACCGACAACACGAAAGTGAAGCGCGTTTTGTACTTCACCGCGCTGTGTGCTTGTGGGGTCCTGACGCTCGCGCTGACGTTTGCGCGGCGGCGGTGGATCGCCCTCCGGACCTCGAGGTGTCAGAAGGCGTACGGTCTGCCGTTCTGGTACTGCTGTTGGAACGTCTTTTTTTGGATCGCCGTAGTCCCGCCGTCGGTATGGCTTTGCGTAACCTTGGTACGCGCTGCGAGGGAAATGCCGATCGAAGGATTGAACCGGTTTTGGTTCGCCTCGGGGGTGTACCTGGTGATGCTCGGCGCGCACAATTGCGCGGATACGGTCGTCGCGTACCGAGCCGGGCTCTTCTTGAGGACGGGGTTCACAAAAATTGTATGGCGACTCGTCCTGACGGTCGAGATCGTGACGCTCGGGTTGTTGTGTTGCTCCAACCAGTTCAAGCTGCGGACCTGGAAGTTCATGGCGCGCTTGGCCTCGATCAAGACGGTCGCGACCGTCACCGCGACCACCACCGCGACCACCACGTTCTCATCATCCTGCGTCGTAGTAGAGGATTATCCGGAGGACCCGCGGGACCGCCGCCGCCGCCGCCGCCGCCGCGGCGGCGGACCCCTCCTACTCCAGCCGCGGCGGCGCCGGAGCGTGTCGCCGCCGAGTTAGGAGGATGAGGAGGTCGTAGTATTATTAAGATCTTGGAGGAGGTAGTCGAGGTTTTCGGCGACGAGGTTGAGGAGGAAGCGGCCGTGGGTTTCTTCGCCGCGGTGGATGGCGGCCTCGCCTTTGGTGCTGACGGCGGGCCGGGGGTCTGGGGTTTGGGTTTTTCGAGCGGCTTCTCGCGGTCTGCGAAGGCGTCTGCGCAGCACGTCGGCGAGATTCCCGAGCCGCGTCTCGCGGTCGAGGATGGTGTTGCGGTGCTGGGGAGTCTGCGGCGGCGGCGGCGCCAACAAAACGCGGCGCGCGAGCGCGAGGGCCGCGAGGTGGGCGTCGAGGTTGGCGTGGAGAGCGTCGTAGCCGACGCGGCCGTCGGCCAAGAGCGCGTCGAGGCGCGTCGCGAGGGCTTGGGCGACGATATCGCCGTCGTCGGGGCGCAGACAGTCGAGGACGCAACCCGCACTGGGGCCCGCGGCGTCGGCGAGGGCGGCGGCTTCGCCGCGGCTCGCGAAGTGCCGTTCCCTCTCCGCCGCCGGCACGAGCGAGCCGGTCGAGTCTAGGAGAGCGCGAAGAATATCTTCGCGAATTCTCGGGTTCGCCGTCGAGCCCAAAACCGCCATCAAGGCTTTCCGCGCCAGCGCCCTTGCTTGGGGGTCCGAATATGCCGTCGCGACGCGCAGGATGCGACGCGCGAGGCGTCCGCGGAGCGCGGCGTCCTGCGGCGCGCTCGGCGCGACTTTTAGAGCCAGGTCGGCGCCGTCTCTCGCGCAGCCGAAACAGCCTTCCCTGGCGGCACCGCGCGTCAGCAGCCTCGCGGCGTGAGAAGCGAGGCGGCCGCGGCGCGCGGGCGACCAGACCGCCGGCAAAGCCGCTTCTAATTCCAGACGAGCGAAGAGCCGAGACGCGCCCGTCGAGCTCCAAGACGTTTCCTCCTCGGAGGACGCCGAGTCGGCGCTCTCGGAGACGTCGTCGGGGAGAGGGTCGTCGTCCTCGTCCTCCTCCTTCATGGCGCGCAGCTCGGCCTTGGCGGCGCGGTACTTGTCGAGGTGAACGCGGTGTTTCGCCGCGACTTCCGCTCTAGTTTCGCGAGTTTCTCTCGACCGTCGCTCGAGGGCGTCGAGGTCGAGGCCTGCCGTGGCGAGGACGCGAACCAACCGTCGCGCATCGGAACCGTCGCGCCGCGCGACTCGCACGGCGAGCCGCGCGCCGCACTCGGAGGTTTCCGCGCGCCGAGCTAAACTCTCGGCGAGCGTAGATAGAGCCTCGCAGACACCGCCGCCGGCAGCGCCGCGCGCGGCCGCCATCGCGCGCGCGGCCGCCGGGGGCCCGGCGTGCATCGCGGCCCGCGCCGACATCGCCGACAGGCCGCGCGCCATCTCCCGCACGACCCACGCGAAGCCTGATGATGACGATTCTTGTGCGGCGCCGCCATCGTTATTATTATTATTATTATTATCACCACCACCACCACCACCAAGGCCGGACTCGAGGAGCAACACGTAGTCGCGCGGACCCAGGGCCTCGAAGAGCCGCGCGGCCACGGCGAGGGCTTTGTCGTCCCCAGCCCCCGCGCCCGAAACCACCTCCCCGATCGCCTCCCAGCTCGCGTCGCATAGGTCGTCATCCTCCAAAACTAAAAGTCGATCCATACTACTACTACTACTACTACTTTGAAGTAATAATAATAATAATGAGCAGCAGCAGCTTCTTCTCGTGGGTGTCGCTGCATGGCGCCGAAAGCGACGACGCGCCCTACGGCTCGGTGCTGGAGGTGGGGGGCGTGCGGATCCTGTTGGACTGCGGGAGCGACGGCGCCTTCTCCCCCGAAATCGCCGCGCGGATCGCCGAGGTCTCTGCGTCGATCGACGTGGTCCTCATCTCGCACCACGACTTGAGGCATATCGGAAACCTCGCATTGAGCCACGCGCGGCTCGGGCTCCGGGCCCCCGTGTTCGCGACGCTCCCCTGCGTCAAGCTCGGGACCATGACGCTCTACGAGACGTGGCTTGGGTTGAGGTGCGCCAAGGGCAGAGAAGAAGCGGCCGCGAGGATCGGAACCCTCGACGAGATCGACGAGGCGGTGCAGCGGATCAGGACTCTGAGGTTCGAACAGCCCCTCGAGCTGCGCGGGAAGGGCGCGGGCATCGTGATCACGGCGCACCGGGCGGGCTACTCGATCGGGGGCTCCGCGTGGCGCGTCGCGCGCGCGGGCGCCGACGTCGTTTATCTCGTCGACGCGCGACACGCGACCGAGCGTCACGCTCCAGCGGCTGCTATAGTCGAGCGGCCCGCCGTGTTGGTGGTGGACGCGCGGGCCCTCGACCGCGGCGTTTCGTCGGTTCCGAAGCGCGAGGCCGAGGAAAAGCTCGTTTCCAAGGCGTTGGAACGGTTGCGCGCCGGCGGCACCGTCTTGCTGCCGGTAGACGCGACGACGCGTCTCGTCGAACTCGCTCTCGTTTTCGACGAGGCGTGGAGGGATAAGAAGTTAGGCGGTGCCTACGACCTCGTGATCGTCCACGCGATGGCGCGAACTGTGTTGGAATTGGCGCGCACGCAGCTCGAATGGATGGCTCCGAGCGTCCAGAAACTCGACGTCACCAAGACGAGGCCGCTCGGCCTCCTCGAGGCCCGCGTCGTGACCTCTGTCGAGGAAGCTCTGCAGGTGAACGCGGCCTTCCCAAAGTGCATCCTCGCGGCGCGCGCCGAGCTCGACTACGGCGCCTCGGCGGCGATTTTGCGGTTTCTCGCCGCTGACAAAAACGCGCTCGTCTTGTCGACGAGCCGACGGTTCGCGTCTCCGACAGATATTTCGTGGCGGCTCCCGCGGCGCTGGGACCGGGGGATCTCGACCCCCCTCTCGGGTCCCGAGCTCGAGGCCTACGTGGCGTCGCGGGAGGCGGCCCGCGAGCAGCAGGAGCGCGAGGACGACCTTCGGAGGCGCGCGGCCGAGCTCGCCGACGACCTCGACGTACTCCGAAGAAAAACCGAAGAAGAGAGCGAGGAGGTTCCTCCTCCTTCTTCTTCTTCAAAACAGCAGCCACTGCCGTCGGTGGTGGAGCAGCAAGATAATGATGATGATGGCGGAGAGGACCGCGATTCGATCGCCAAGAAGAAACGACGAGTGGAGTCGCTGATGCACAACCCCTGGTTCGAGATGAGCCGCGAAGAGCGCGCTAAGGCGCACCCGGCAATCGTTTGGATGGACCTCTTTCCGCCGCGACCCCCCGAGCCCCCGAGCGACGAGTACGGCCAGCCGATCCCCACCGTTGTCCTCGAGGCGATCGAGGCAGCGAAATCCACTCATCTCGGCCTCGAAACTCGAGAGGGCTTCGACTACCTCCTCGAGGAAGGCGAGGGACGGCCGCCGCCGCCGCAAAAAAAGGAAGAAGAAGAGGAAAGGATGGTGTCGCGCGAGGGCGATTGCGCCTACGACGAGGGCGACGACAACTACGATCCCTCGCGCTGGGAGCGCGGGCTGGTGGAAATTCCAGAGCCGGCGTGCGCGGTAGCGAGGGTCGACGGTCTCGACGGCCTCTGCGACGCGAGGTCCTTAAAAAACCTCCTCGCCAGAATACGCCCGCGCGCCGTCGTGGTCGCGCCCTCGCCATCATCTCGAGCCCTCGCGGCCTTCGTCGCCGACAAAATCACCCCCGTCTCGCACGCCCCCGACCCCCTCGTCCCGGTCGACCTCTCGGACGTCCTCGGCCGCGCGCCGCTCGTCGACGCCCACCTCTCCTGGGCCCTCGTCGACAAAGTCAACAAGCACCAGCTCCACCTCGGGGATGGCTTTACGGTGGCGCGCATCAACGACGCTGTCCTCATCGACGAGGACGACAATAAAAAGGTTCTCGTCTCGGTCGACGAAATCGACGACGCGGATTTGTTTTTTGGCGACGACAACGAATTGCCCCCGCCGCCCCTTTGGGTGTCGAGCAAGGACCTCGTGCTCCCCGCACTCAAGGAGAAGCTCGAGGCCGTGGGGGTCCGCGCCGAGTTTCGCGCGGGGACCCTCGTCTGTGCGGGCTCGGTGCTCGTGCGCAAGGTCGACGCGGGGAACAAGCGCCAGCACGTCCGCATCGACGGCCCCCTCTGCCCGGAGTACTTCCAGGTCGCGGCCGTCCTCAAGACGGCGCTCACCTTAGTCTAATTATGAAGAAGGAGCTAGTTCCACGATGGCCTCGATCTCGACGGGGACGTCGAGGGGGAGAGCGTTCGTCCCGACGGCGGAGCGCGCGTGCCGCCCCTTCTCCCCGAAGACCGCGAGCATGAGGTCGGAGCAGCCGTTCACGACAGCGGGCTGAGAGGCGAATCCGTCCACGCAATTCACAAAGCCGACCAGTTTGTGGATTTTTAAAACGCGGTCGAGATCCCCCGCCTCCGCCTTGATGGTCGAGATCAAATTCAGTCCGACCCACTTGGCCGCCTCGGTCGCCTCCTCGACCGACACCTCCGCGCCGACCTTGCCGGTGATGAGGGGGGCGTCGATGGGCTGGGGGAGGTGCCCCGAGAGAAAGAGGAGGTCTCCGCAGCGACTCGTCAGCGCGTAGGACCCCTTGGGCGACCCGAGCGGCGGCAGCGATAGCCCGAGCTCGGCGAGCCGCGCCTAAATCATGGGATCTCTGTCGCGAGACACCGACGAAGGAAATCAGCACCTCGGCCTGCACGCCGCGAACCACCACAAGCCGACGCGACGCGGCGCGCAAGGACGTGCTGGTCAGCAACCCCAGAAACATGATGATGGAAATAAATTATTATAGATTACGTCGTCGTGTTGTTTGTCAACCCCCGTCTCGGAGCAACCGAAGGAGGGGGGAGTCCTCGGTGCGCCGCTGGCGCCGCCGAGGAGTCGCCGCCGCGTCCCTCGGTTGTTGTTGCTGCTGCGCCGGCCTCTTGTTGCGGTGATTCCCAACGAGAAAGGCGGGAGCGAGGGCGTGGCGCGGGCCGAGGACGTTGGCCGCGAAGTGGCGCTTCAGGTCGGGGTCTGGCACGTGGGGCGCCGCCTGGGCAAGAAAATGGAGGACAAGGTCCGCATCGCGGGACTGGGAACCCACGACGCGCCGGGTTACGGGGGAACGGAGGAGCTGGGCAGCGACGCGTCCGCCAACGTCGGGCGGAAGTCGCGAGCACGCGGTGGCCGCCGCCGCGACGCTAAACGTCGGATACCCTCGGCTCGCGCGGCGCGCGTCCTGTTCGACGGCCGCCTCGAACCGCGCCGCGAAGTCCCTGACGGCCCTCCGTCGCACCATAGTGCGCCGAGCCGCGTTCGTCCCGCCCCCGCGAGTTTGGGGGATCGCCTCGGCCGTCGCGACCGGCTCCGCCTCACCGAGGTACCGGCGCGCGACGCGCAGGTAGTCGTCGCGCGACAATTCCCACGACACGACGGCCTCGCGCGCCGCGCGCCGCGCCGTCGCGCTCTGCCGACTCTCGGCGCACGCCCGGCAGAACCACTCGCCGCGCGGTACCCGCCGCAGCCCCACGCAGGCCAGGTGGGCCACCCTCTCGCATCCGTCGCAGATCACCACCTCGCCACCCCCCTCGCACACGAGGCACGCCTCTTCCTCGCTCCTCGGGACCGCCTCGACACCATCCCTGCGCTGGATGCCCGCGAAATCGCGCTTGCAAAGCGGACACTTGGCGCAGATAGCGGCCCACTCTTTGAGACACTTGGCGTGGAACACGTGCGTGCACGCATCCGGACGCCCCGCATCCTCGGCAGCGATACCCTCCAAACAGATCCCACACTCCTCCTCCATCATCTAGTGTGTGTGTGGTGTTCGCCCGTACGTCCGTTAAAAAATCTTGCTGATGATAAACGTCCTGCTCTGCCTCGGAACGGAAACAAAGTTGAGCTAGAGCGAGTTATTATTAGAAAAGCTTTTGCGGAAAGAACTACTCCCGCTCGTTTCTGTGCGTCGATGACGTATGAGCGCTTCCTTTTTCTTTGCACCAGCCGCGGCATGGCTCCATCATCACTGGGAGCGCAACATTTATAACTACTACTACGTTAAGTGTTGGGAAGGCGGCGGCCAATGGAAAAATAACAAACAACGCGAAATAACTAACTAACTTCGTCCACACAGTCCGTGTGGACTCTAATTATCCGCTCGTGGCGCAGTCACGCGCACTCAATCTATGTGGTCTTGCTTTTCCGCGCGTGTGTTTGGTCTTCTTACCCACTCGGCTCGTGCGGCTGCCGAGCCAAACTGCACCTCCTTGCTCTTCGCGTGCACCACCAAATAAACTAAATTTAAGGCCGAGGGGGGAGCTTTTATTAGCAGCAGCCTCGAGTTTTGATGCCGAGGGTTCCATTGATAAACAAATGCTCGATTCGGACCCTCCGCAAATTGGGAAGGAGCTTTGCTTTCCTGTCTTGTTGTCCTTGATGTCGTCGTCTTCGCGGTCGTGCTCCTCTTCGCGGTCGTGCTCGCGTCTTTTGCAGCAGCAGCATGCCCTTCCTTGCGCTCGTGGTCGATCCATCTCCTCCATTTGTTGCGCACGCTGTTCTCGTTTCTTCAGCTGCTGCGTTTAAATCCGACAACAAAACAAAGCCACGCCTAGGAGATATGTGCGCCACATTATACGTAGGAAAAAAGTCATCGGCTGGGTTCTAAGACCCGCCATTGCGAGCCGGGAAATTTTCGCGTAATGTAACTCGTCGCAACATACATAACTAGGAGATCACCGCACCGATGAAAAAAGGAATTTAGGATGGAGCGGTCTCGAAATCGCCGAACTCCGCCTCCTCCTCCTCGTCGTCGTCGTCGTCGGCAGGCTTTGAGGGCGGCGGCGTCGAGGGCGGCGGGGGGAGGCGAAGCGGCGTCGAGGAGATCTGGCGAGGGCGAGGGGCGCGTCCGGCGAGTTGAAGCTTTATCGTCCCTTTGAGGGCGAGATCAACCACGGGTTCGGGGTCGTGATCACGCTCGCGGACCGTCTGATCCGCCTTGTGCTGGCGGTCGACCGACTTCTTGAAGTCGTGAATAGCCGCCTTGAAGTCGTAAGCCGTTTCTCGCTCGCGGAAGCCGCACCCGACGTAGGCGTGCTTATTGTTCTCTTCGCACCGCAGCACGAAGTACCTGCTCGAGTCGACGACGGGGTCGACGACGCTGTCGATCGGGGGCGCGCCTACGGCGCACCGCACGGGGCACACGGCGACTTGTGTCTCGCCCTCGAACACGCGAATTTCGAGCACATCGTCGACTGCAATCATTTCTATTCTTGCCGTCATCGACGGACTCCCGAGGCCCCACTCCTCGGCGCGGTGCCCGCTCGTTGATCGCAGCGGCGGCACGCGGTACAAAAATGCTTCGTTTATGCTCAACACCCGTTGTTCCATAACAACAACATAATTAATAAGTGTGAAGGGTAAGTAAACAAAATGTTTCTTCTATTCCTGCTCATCCCAGCCGTCGTTGCCCTGGGGGATAGCGGGGCCGCGGCCGCGTGGCACGCGAAGCGGCGGCGCGCGATTACGCGCGAGGTGGGCCGCGAGACGATCGATGCCTTGTGCGTTCCGCGGCCCGGGCTCACGCTGGGTTCTCTCGTCGCCGTCGACGCCGCGCAGATGCTGATCGCAGCCAACGCGGGCGACTGGTGGGCCCCGGTCGCGCTCACGGCGGGCGCCTGGCTCTCGCTCGCGCAGTTTTCCCTCCTTCACGACGTCCTCCACAGCGGCGCGAAGCATCGCAGCAAACTCCTCTTCGCGCTCTCGATGCCGGCCGCCTTCGGCGTTTGGCTCTACCTCGACCGCGGCCATCTCAACCATCACAAGTTCACGGGGGACTCGACCATCCGCGAGCTCTTCGAGTCCTCCGAGCCCGACTTCGAGGACGGCGACCTCTTTTTTGCGAGCCACAGACAGGAGACGCGAGGCGGCGTTTCCGCCGACCCGAGAACCGTTTCTATCTCTAGGTTCGCCTACCGCAAACTCTGGGGCTCTGACCCCTCGTGGAACATGCTCGTCTACTCGACCTCGCAGCTCGCCGAGCGCGCGGCCCTGGCGGCACACGAAAAACTCGTCGCGCTCGCGGGCTACAACGTTTTCTTCCCGAACAAACCGAAAAAATTTCACGACGCGGCCGCCTCCTACGCGCGCTACGCCGCGCTCGTCCAGGCCATCCTCTGGACCCAGGGCGGCTGGCAGGCCATCGCCTACCTCTGGCTCGCCGAGACGGCCTGGCAACTCCCGCTCTTCCCGGCCTCATCCCTCTACTTTTCCAACCACGCGAGCCGCGCGACGGACGGCGTCGCCGTCGGCGGCGGTCTCGACCCCGCCTGGCCGACGCACTCCGTCTATGACGAAAATAACCCCTTCTTCGACCTCCTCTGCTGCTACGCGAATTATCACCTCGAGCACCACGACTTCCCAAACATGCCCCTCTGGAGTCTTCGAGATCTCCGGCGTCTGGCTGGCCCCGCCTGGTACCCGGCCTCCCCGCCGTGGCCTTCCATCATCCTCGACACCTTCCAAAACCCCATCACCTACCCCGCCTGGCGCCGAGACGACCTCCCCCCTCTCAACAAGGCCGACTAGTATTCTTGCTTTCGAATTCGTTCGCACAACATCTCATCTCTCGGGGCTGCTCCGTATTCAATTTTTTGCAGGACCCGTTTTCGTAGTCGCTGATGGACAGATGCTGCTGCTTCTGTCTCACTTGTGTCGCCATGCATGCATGCATGCATGCATGATGAGCGGCCGGCTCCCCTGCGCATCAATAATATGAAACTTGCTGGGCGTCGTCGGTCGTCGTCTTAATTGAAAGCGACGGCTGAAAGTTAGTCAACGTACGCGCACGAGTTGTTGTGCATCGTCGCGCGCTCTTGTTGGACATGACGCCGCCTGTTGTCCCGAAGAAGCGAGACCCTTCAACCTGTTGGGCTAGGAGGTGAACGCGTTTAGAGCCGCGTCGACGACGACGACCGCCAATCAATTAGGCTCCACGATGACACGACACTCCTGTTAAAACCAAGTTCACAAAGTTCAAGGTCACTCGTCAGTGTCACCGTTTGATTCGCAACAAAGAAAACACCACCAGAAAAGTATCCTCCCTCCTACCCGAAACTACATTTATGATTCGGGAAGTTTGGAGTCAACCTCCATAAACATGGTGGTGACGTTGCGTGGTGCCCATCCAGCGTCGATTGGTTGTCGCTCCTCGATAAGCTTTTCTTCTCGCTGGAATACCTACCTGCTCGGAGCACCCCTCCCTCATTGTCGCGACATGCTGTGGATGATGAACTCGACAGAGAAAGAAGAGCTCGCGGTAGGAGCTCGCGCAGAACCGGATGCGCGTGTTTGCCACATTCCTCGTGCACGAGGTCCCTTGGAAGCGGTTTTGTTGATACGCTCGATATCGCGCTGTTTCGGCGCGTTGTTGTACTGCGAGGCGCTCGCTCCGAAAAAAAATCACGACGTACCCCGACGCGTAATTTAAAAGGACGACGAAGAGGTCTCGCTCCACGACCAGAAACCGCGATAGCGCACCGCCATGAGCTCGAGATTTATTACCACCCTTATTCAGGCGCGAAATATACGGCTCGAAGCTCATGGAGGATCGTTGGAGAGTGGAGTAGCAACTAAGTGGTCATCACGAGTATCAGGACACGCGGACGCGACTACCAGTGTCGCCTCCAATGTGGATGGAAGGAACAAAAGAAGAGAGCACGCAGCACGAGGTGTTGACTTTTGGCGAAAGAGGCGGCCGCGTTGGTTCGACCGTTAGTTCGGTGGTAGTGATACGAGATCTTCCCGCCCGAAGATGCGTTTCGAACGGAAGAAGATAAAGAAAGAAAGAAAGACTCAGGCGATGGAGCCGGAGGAGACCTCGAGCTCGGAGGGTCTCGCGGCGGAGGGCATTCCGATCTTGTCCTCGGCAGCAGAGTTGTTGGGGAAGTCGGACTCGGCACCACACTTTATCGAGACGATGGCCATGACGGTGCATACCATCGTAGCCATCGAGGCGACGGCGACACCCGCCGCCACCTTGCAGCCGTCGGGGAGGTGCTGGTAGTTCTCGGCGGGGTTGTCGTCGGGAGAGCGGAGGGTTTCGTACGCGAGCGGCGGACTCTTGTTGACGTAGTATTGGCAGCCGGAGTAGACAGACTTTTCGGCGATACCCGAGACAATCGCGGCTGGAGCAGAACAGTAGACGAGGATGCCCCAGGCGACGTGGCAGGGGAGCGAAAGCTTGCGGACTCGGGGGGGCGCGAAGGGGAGCGCGAAGGTGAGAATTCCCTCTACGTACTGGGCGCAGGCCATGACGATGACAAACAGGCCAACCATCGAGTGCGGGGAATAGATGTTGGGGAGGTAGATGCCGTCGTGGTTCTGGGGCCTGTCGTGGGACCGCCACACGGCCACCATACCCAAGCTCATGCACGCGATCGCGCTCGAGTGCCACCCGACGTGGAGCATCTTGTTGATCTTCTTGCCGAGTGGAAAGGTGCGAAACGACAAGAGTGCCTGCGTCATGCCGAACGAGAAGCAGGCGACCATAAGCAGCGGGTGCCAGGCAAACACCTTTGAGCGCCCGCCGCCGAGGCCCCCCGGAAAGAAGTGGTGCTTGTCGTGCTGCCCCTCGTTCTTGTTCGTCGAGTAGATGGCGGCGAGGGTCAGCGCCGTCGCGGAGCACCCGTGCGCCGACACCAGGAACACTGACTGGACGAGGGTGCACGGCTTCTTCTTCTTCACATCGTCATCGCTCATCATCATTTCTGCTGCTGCGGCAAAAAACTTTTCAACCAATTATCTATCTATCACTTTCTTCGAGAGGATGGATGGTTTTTTTTGTTGATGATCCAACAACGTTGACAAGGCGTTTGACGGCAGCGGTCGCCCAGTCGGCGATAGTTGGGTGGCGGCGCCAAACGCGATAGCCCAAAGCCGGGATGACGCTGGCCCAGTCCCGCTGGAAGCCGTCGGCGGTCGTGGTGCGGCCGACGTGGTCGACGCCGAGGACAATCATGTCCGCGAGAACGAGGCCGGCGCCGTAGGCCTCGCACCAGCCCGCGTTCCCGTGGGCAGTGTTGAGGTAGAGAGAGTCGTCGACGGGCCCGACGAGCGGGTAAGGTGCGTCCGTTGGGAAGGAGAGGACGCCGGCGTAGGGTCGTAGTATTGCGCTAGGGCGGATCCCGGCGCACAGCGCTATCCTCGCCGTCTTGCAGGCTCTCCCTATGCGCCTCTCGTGGCGCGCCGAGGAAAGGTCGAGATCTTTCGAGGTGTAGTTTTCCCTAAGCCGCGTGCGCGGCCCGCTGACGTAGGCGCGGTCGCCGTAAGCAGCGACGTGGACGCGGCGACTTTTCGCGTCGCGCGCGAACCAGTCGTCGTCCGTCCACGGCAGCCGGCGCCCATCGATGAATGCGCCGCAATCATCACAATCTACCTGCGCCGCCAGCGCGAGGACATTCCGCGTGCGAATCGAAAAGTCGAGTTCGCGGAGGATTCGACGCGCGTTGGGTCCGGCGGCTACCACGAGTCGCCGCGCGCGCACCACTTCGTCGTCCTTTGTCTTGACGTTCCAGGCGCCATCGTCGTACGCAAAATGCGTCGCGCCGCAGTCGAACCGCAGCGTGATGCCGGGGATTTCGCGTACGGAGGCCACCAGCTTCTCGAACGCTGCGTCTGGATCGCTCGTCGTCGCATTTTCCGCGGTCGCAACGACTTTCTTTTTGCGCACGACCGCGACCTGACCCTGCATCTTAAGACCCGCCACCTTATACGCCTCGAGACTGAGTCGCGCGAAGTGAGCGCGGACCCCGACATCCCCCGACCCGCCCAAGGTACCGTTGTGCTTGCGACTCGCGGAACCCCAGGCGTCAAAACGACCCAGCCCCGTCGCCTCCAAACCAACTACTCTCTGCTTGTGCTTGGCGAGGCCGGTCGCGGTCCCCAGACCAGCGAGGCCCAGACCGACAACGCAAACGTCGGCATCCATAACGCCTTTATCTATCTATGCGACCTTACCCTAATAATTCACTCTCATCCTGCTAGAGGCTGCGCCCCCTAGCCTGGGCGCTTTTCGTAGCTTCCAGCGCGTCGCAAGAGCCTTGATCCGGTTTGGGCAAGGAGACGAGAATGCTCAGCGGCGATTCTCCACCCTCCCTTGGGGGCTGGCGCCTGCATGTGGGACTCGTCGAATTTGGCGAGCTCGGGAGCGAGCGAGATGATGATTTCGTGGCGTAGCGTCTTTAACAAGGAGGCAAGGGGCCTGGGGCTGCTGCTGCTTAATGTCAGTCAAACGCGGCATCGGTATCCAAAGCAAGCTCGAGAATCGAAGATAAAAGAATACGGTGGTTGAACAAAAAGGCCGCGTTCTTCGATGGAAGAGTCCAAATTCGCCATGTCTCTGACGGGGAGATCTCCTCTCAGAACCGTCCGTTGAAGAGACGCGTATCCTCCCATAGTTTATTATTTTTTAGAAGAAGAAAAAGAGAGGTTAAATGATATTATGGGGCATCGCACCAGTAGTAGACGGCCGCTTGGTCGGCTCGGTCCAGTGGTGCCGACTTGAGGGGGAAGTAGGTACTCCCTTCCGCCAGCGCGCTCCGCAGGTCGTAGAGGAGGCGGTCGAGAGGGCAAAGAAGCAAGCAAGCAAGCAATCAAGTCGGCGCGTTGTCTTCCACTTGGGTTGCTTCGCCGACTTTCTTTCTTTCTTTCTTTGTTTCAGAAGAGCTTGGAGGTCCACCACGTTGAGGAGGAGGAGGAGGAGGAGGAGGAGGGCGTGGACTTGGGGCGGCGGGCGGCGAGGTGGTGGGCGAGGCGGGAGGGGTGGTTTTCCTTGTCGCCGGGGGGTGGCTGGAGCTTGTGGAGGGTACGAGGAGACGGGACGCCGGCGGGCGGGAGGAGTGCCTTGTCGGCCGAGTCGAGGTCGTCGTAATAGTCGTCAGCAATCGAGCCGGGCGTGGGGGGCATCTCGTCGATCTGGGCCATGAAGAGGGAGTACTCTCGTTTCTTCGACTCCTTTTGGTTGTAGGCCGTCCGGACCTTGGAGAGGGAGAGCGTGAGGGATGGTTTAAGGTCGGACGCGCCGCTGGCGCTGCGGAGGGGCTGCTTCTTCTTTTTGGCGGCGACGTCGGCGTCGTCGGCGTCGTCGATGGAAGACAAAGACTTGGCGCGGTGTGCTTTTTTGAGAAGGCGGTCCTCCTGGCGCTTTTTTGCCTCGATTTGGCGGCGCTGCTTGTCGCGGGCGCGCTTGACTTGCGCGACGAATACGTCGAGAGCCTTGAAGACGTCTCGGACGTCGGCGCCCGTCTCTCCAAAGTAAGTGCAGAGGTCCTTCTTGGCCTTGGCGAGGCGGCGGAGCTGGTGGTCGAGGCTCGCGATGACGGTCTCGGCGGCCGCGCAGCAGCGCTTGGCCTCGCGCACGAAGCGGGTAGTCGTCGCCTTCTCGGCGCCTAGTAACTCGTGCTCGCGTCGTCGGGCGGGCTTCTTGTCTTCGCAGGCCATGGCGTTTCTTTCGAGATCGAGGGACGCGGGGTCGATGTCTCTGAGGCGGCGGGTTGCCTTGTCGAGGTCGGCCTTGGTGGCGGCGAGT
The DNA here is from genome assembly GCA_029834535.1 of Chrysophaeum taylorii. NCBI lineage: Eukaryota > Pelagophyceae > Pelagomonadales > Pelagomonadaceae > Chrysophaeum > Chrysophaeum taylorii. Next base: position 131,691 of record JAQMWT010000096.1, read on the forward strand.
TGATGAGCGAGGCGGCGGTGCGCCGTCGAGGTGTTCGACTCGTCGGCCCCGCGCGCGGCGTCGGCCAGATTTGGGATGTCGTCGACAAAATCGAGGAGAGATACTTGGTTCTTTTTCGCCAAGACGCCCGCGAGGAAATCGAGCAACGAGGATCCGTCGTTGGCCTTTGCCGTGGCGACGCGGTCGAGGGACGCGATGGAGACGCCTTTCGCTTCGCCGCACGAGAGGCCCGCGTTTAGCGCGTTGCCAAACTTGAGAAGCGACCGGAGCACGAGCGCGAGGCCTGCCGAGTCGCGGAGAGAGTCGCAGGCCGCCTGCACCGTCTTGGCCGCGTGCCGCGCCTCCCACGCGACCTCGTCGTACTCGGCGCGGAATATGCCGATGTCGATCCGAGACCCGAGCTCGGGAAACGGAAGCGTCGCTCGAAAAAAACGTTCGGGCCGCGCGAGCTTCTCCGGATCACCCTTGTAGCCCCGGACCGCCGCAACTTCGTCGGGGGTCGGGAGGAGGGCCTGGAGGGATCGGAGCCGCGGCGCGTCGAACCACTCGTCGAGCCCCAGCACCGCGCGGCACGTAGCCGAGTCGTCGTCGCCGAATCGCTTGGAGAAATAAGTCAAACCGATCGCGACGTTCGAGGCGCGCCGGGCGTCTTTGAGGAGGGATATCTTCTTCAGGGACGACGACGACGACTCTGAATTTTTCTTTTTCTTGAGGGCCTTGGGGACCGTCGCGAACATCTCTTCCAGCAAAGCGAGGTCGTCGTCTTCGACGAGGTTAAGTTCCGAAGGTTCGACCCACACCGTCAACGACACGTCGATTTTGTCCTCCTCGAGCTTTTCCCAGTGCAGGGCCTTGACGCGCCGCTTGGGGGTGACCTTTGGCTTTGGCACGTCCCCGCCGGGCGCGACCGCATCCATCTCCGCTTCGGATCTGCGTTCGCGCGCCATGCGCGCCCTTACCGCCGCCGCCGGCACGCCGAGCGACACCATCTTCCGGTACGCGGCGAGCTCATCTTTTTTCTCTTCTGCGGGGGGGCCCTTCTTCTTCTCTTCTTCTTCTTCTTCTTCTTCTGAACCACCACACAGGGCGGAGGCGTTGACGCCGTCGCGCTTCGCCGCCGCCAGGACCGCCGCCTCGGGCACGCCCACCGACAACATGCGACGGTACTTGTCGAGGCCGTCGCTCTTTTTTTCATTGATCCGCGGCGCCCCCACCATCCGGCGCGCCTCGTTCTCCTCGAAACTCAGGCGCTTCTTTTGCGGCGGCGACGTCTTTTTGCGAATCAACGCGTGAGTCTTGTTTCTGATCGTCTCGAGCGCCCGCGCTCGGAGCTGGTCCTCGACGCCCCACGCCGCCAGCCGGGCGTCGAGGTCCGAGAGCGAGACGTCGTGAATCACGTGCAGCGACAGCGCGGCACCGATCACCTTGTCCTCGCTCTTCAACAGACTCTCCTTGTCGTCGGGGGTCATCGACCGCCGCCGGGCCTTGAGGGCGGCATCTCGCGCCGAGGCCGCGTGGATCGGCGACCCCGGGGTCGTCGGGGGGGTTCGGACGCGCACGCGGGGGGACACTATCGTCGGTCCGGGCGGACCGGGCGTCACCACGGCCCGCTTCTTTTCCAGCTCCGCGAGCAGGGCGGCGCGACCATCCATCAACCGCCTTTGCCGTCGTTTGAATGATACTGGAACCTCTACTGTAGGCCGTTCGTTCAACGGTCCTTTTTCTGACGTCACGCTTGCCAGAACTTCTTTCCTGACCGACCGACTGATTGACTGACTGACTGACTGACACCCATGCTCTTCAAGATCGAGGACTACATGCCGGACTTCGAGAAGTACTTCTGCGGGGACCAGGGCGAAAACAGATCCGCCCTCGACATGCTCCAAAAAGACCGGGCCTACGACTTTTCGAAGGAGTACAAGTACGCGGGACCCTTGTGTTGCTACGACGTCGACCTCTGGCGACGAGCCAAAAAGGACGGGGCGACCTTCGACTTCGACTCGGTCATCGACGACCAGACGATCAAGGACGGCAACGAGTTCTAAGATGATCACCACCACCACCCTTAGTCTTCATGACTTCGGGGGCAGTTTGCGACTACTACTACTACTACTGCTCGTATGGAAATCAGTGAATTAATTATATGTTCGACCAAGGCCGGCCTCCTCCCGCGTTGGTACTTACTCGTACTTACAGTCACTCTGGCGGTGGGTGGCGGCGGCGGTGGTGGAAGAACATCGGTCGGTCGGCTTCAACTACTCGCGGCGGCGGCGGCAGCTGTGTCGCACGAGTCTCTTTTCTTCTTTCTGCCACAATTAAAGAAGGAAGGAAAATTCGCGGAACGAATGGTCCTGGTCGGAAGGAGTTCTTCAAAATAACGGAACTAATAATCATTCTCGCCGCAAACACCAGGGTGGTGGTGGTGGTGGTGGTGGTGGTGGTCGCTTTCCTCGCCGCCGCAGGAGCAGCAGAGCGGTACTGCAGTCGGGAAGGGGAGGTTGGCGCGCTTGGTGCGCACGAAGTCGAAGGCACGCGGGATGAGGCGGCAGAGACAGACGTGGTTTTTGGCGGGACAGACGGAGAGGCGGCATTCCGCCTCGTGGCGGGCCAGCAGGGTCTTGTCGTCGTCGTCAAGGAGGTCGCGCATCAGAGCCAAAAATGCTGCCCCGCGGCAGGCGTCGTCGTCGCGGCGCGCGAGGTATTCGAGAGCGCGCAGGTCGCCGAGGGCAGCGGCAACTTCGACGAGGGCCTGGCTGGCGTTGTGATTGGAGGGATCCGAGTGGAGATACTCGAGACTGAGCCAGAAGAAGGCCGGCCCGCACAGACCCCGCGCGGCTCGACGGAGAGAGCGGAGGCGCGCGTCGCGATCGCCGATGCGTCCGTAGACAAAGGCGAGGTTGAGGTTGGAGACGGGCATCGCGGCCCGATGCAGATACTTGCGCGCGAGGCCGAGCTTTGAGGAGGTCATGTACATCGTCCCGAGGTTATGGGCGGCGGCGACTCTGTTGTTGTCGTTAGAAGCGGCCGCGATCGAGAGGTATTTTATCGCGCGGTCGCGGTACTCGGGGTGTGCCCCCAAGGCAAGGGTCATGTAGGTCATCCCAATGCCGAAGGGGTCGCTCCCGCGGCGTTCGCGGAGCTCGACTCCCCACGTTGGTGCGCGGCAGAAGGGGCACGATGGCGAGAGGCAACGGTCGGCGCACGCGACGCACACGATGTTGCGGCAGCGGCGGCACTGGTGGAGGTCGGTGGCGGGGGTGAAGCAGATCAAGCACTGGTGGTGGTGTGGGTGGTGGTGCTGGGGGGTGCGCCGCCGCTTGGAATGATGATGGTCGCGTCGTCGTCGCCGCGCGAACAAGGCCGCGACCATTTATTATTACTATATTTTTTTTAGATACACCAACTCCTCGTAAGCATAAGTGGGATTCGGGGGAGTTTTCGGGAACGACCACCCCCTAAACTAAACCCTGTCTCAAGAACTAGAGAGTGGGGGGTGGAGGGAGGGCGCCAATGGCCGACGCGAGGACGTCGAGGGAGTATACGAAGTCGTCCTTCGAGAGGTGGAGAAAGTCCCGGAGGCCCTCGTAGATCACAAACTCGGCCGCGATGAGGGAACCCGCGAAGATTGCGCGTTCGATGGTGCCCGCGTAGAGGGATCGAAGGCCGTCCACTCGGTAGACGGCGCGGAGGGCGTTGAAGACGCCCCGGAGCTCCGAGGCGGGGGCTTCCATGCGGGTGAAGGCCGCGTCGGCGGGCTGCGAGACGACGGCCGCGAGGACGCCGGCAACCGTGCCGGCGAGGACCGAGGTGAAGAGGGAGGCGGTGAGGGTCTGCTTGAGGACGGGGTAGGTTTGGTACAAAAAGTCAGAGACGGCGTCGAAGGCGGAGAATTTCACGACCGCAAAGCTCAAGTCCTTCAACAAAAGGGCGTCGAGGGATCCGTAGTCGAGGCGCCACGCGTCCCTCAAAGAAATCCGTTGGTCGGGATACGCGGCCATTTCCTTGACCCTGGCGGCCTCGAAAGGGGCAACGACGACCGTCGAGACGACCGAGGCGGCGAGCGAGGCGACGACGACAGCAAAGGGAAAGGCGAGCTGGTTTTTTATAAAAGCCGTCAACCCAAATCCGGCCGCGCCCGAGAGAAAGTGGCCTAGAACGATAGCGTCCCAGCCGCTGAAAGCTCCGTCCCAGTCGAAGTCGGCCTCGACCTGGCGGCGTGTTTTGGCGAACTCGATGGGCGTCAGGGCGAGGTGCGAGGACGAGGCGCAGACGGCTCCGCAGAGGCCGATCTCGACGTATTGGACGGGCGACGGCTGTCGGTCGAGTTCGATAAAAAGCGAGAGAGGAGCTGGGGAAAGAGACGCAAACTCGGGCGCGTCGTACCGTCGCTTCAAGGGCCGAAACACCGGGTCCGTCGAATTGGATACCTGCACAAAAAATGGCGCGACGGACCGGCCGGGGGCGAAGGCGAACGTCGGGGTGAGTTCGGCGCGGAGGGTCGCGTTGCCTTCGACGAAAAGGACGGGGTCAACAGTCTGGACGAAGACGTTATCGAAGACGTCGACCCTCGAGATCCGACCCTCTTCCGCAAAGGCGAGGCCGACCGTCGTTCCGTCGACCGAAACGGCATAATTCGCGTCTTCTTCGTAGCCAAATCCGCCGTCGACGACGCGTACGGCGCTGACCGACCTATTCTCCGTCTCGAGGAGGAGCTTTTTGATCTCCGCGACCGGCTGGGTGTCTGCGTCGATCAGCGAGAAGGCCACGGCGAGGTGGCGCCGAGGAGGGGCGCGGGCAAACTCGTCTCGCGACGCGAGCGCCGACAGCACCTCGCGAGGGTCCTCGCGCCGCGCGAGGCTCAACTTCAAAGAAGCCACAAAGGCCTCGAACGCGGGGGCTTCCTTCTTTTGCGCCTTCCACCACCTTCGCGCGAAGTCGTCGTACGACAACAGGACGCGGGCAAGGTAGTCGGCGAAGTCGTCGCTTCTTCGGCCATACCGTCGTTCGAGGGCTTCGACGGCGAGCTCGGGCGTGCTGGCAACATCCCCGGCGAGAGGGACCCACACCCCCTCGACGGCCGGACCGACCAGCACGAGGGGACCCAAGGCCCGTCGTTCGACCAAGGTCAGCCCCAAAACACTCACCCCTAACAATAATAATAACACCATGGTCACTCACTCAGTCACTCAGTCAGTCAGTCTTAGGGTAAGCAATCAATTTATGGAGAGAGCAGAGAGGGGCAAACCACCGCATATGACTGAGATACGGTCCAAGCAGCAGCAGCAGCAGCAGCAGCAGTAGACATCCCAAGCAACAGGCCGCGCCTTGACTGGGGGTTCCGGGCGAGGCTGCTGCGAAAATATCGTCGCGAGAACAAACAAACAAACCGGGGAAAAAAAAAAAAAAACACGGCGGGCATCAAAACGGCAACAAGTTCTGATGATCGCGAGCTCGACCGCGCATGAAGAAGAAGAAGTTTAAATAATAATAATTAAGTGATTGGGCAGACGTGGGCCGCCCCCTCAGCGGCGGCGGGGTCGCAAAAGCGGCGGCCGATCCGGAGGGCGATCGCCTCGGCCGTCGCGGCGGGGGTCGGGCTATAGAAGGTGGTCGCAACGAGGCCCGGGGCGCGGGCTTGGAGGGCGAAGCTCGCGCCGCAGCAGATGATTGGGAAGCGCCCGAGGAGCCCCTCGCAGCCCGGAGGGACCACGAAGTAGGCGGTCGTCGCGTCATTATCCGAAGCCTCGATGCGCCACGAGACGCGACCTCGTCGCCTCTGCGGTGGCGCCGCCGGTGGTGTACCGGCAAGCCGCGGCCGGAGCCAAGCTACCGCGTGATCGAGCTGGCGGCTAAAGTCGTCGCGCGGCAAGACGCGGAAGACGTCGGCCGTCGTGGTCTCCACGACAGCACTTTCGGGGACGCAGATCGCGACGGGGACCTCGAAGGTGAGCCCTTTTTTCTCGGCGACAGGCATCCCGTCGCCAAAGAGACCTACGTAACCGCCGAGACGCAGCGGAAGCGTCGCCGCCAGCCGCAACCCGACCTCCCCGCCCTGCCCAAATCCCACCACAAAGACGCTCGCCGCGGGGAGACCCTCGGTCGTGAGGAGCTGCATCACGCGCCGTGTGACCTCGGCGCAGGCGCTCGCGATGCCGTCGGTCGCGTCCTCCGCGGCCCCCGCCCGGAACCACCCGACCATGTGCGCCCGAGACGCCGTCGGACACACCACGCGCGCCCCCACCTCCACCTGCCCAAACTCAACCTCGGCACCGGCCCCGGTGTCTCCTGCGCGGTGCAGCACCACCACCGCCATTGTTACGAATGGTATGAGGCGTTAGACTAGCGATAGGAGAAAGACGTAAGGATACTGGATACGTGGTGCAGGGGTAAGTGTCATAGCTTCTTCACACAGGTGCTGGAAAAGAAGGAAAAGGAAAAAGGGGTAAGTGAGGTCTTCACACAGGTGCTGGAAAAGAAGGAAAAGGAAAAAGGGGTAAGTGAGACGCTCACAGAGGAGAAGCTTTGAGGAAGACGTCACATTTGAGGAAGACGTCACAAAGGCATTGTGGCAAGAAAAAAAAAGAGACAACAGAGATCAGGGCGAAGATCACGAAGTGAGGTAAAGAGCACGAAGCCGGAGGAAGGAAGGAGCTTCCGTACTGCGGGTGAAAATATCGCTAAGATTGTTAAGGCGGGGTATGTGCTTGAGATCGATGATGTGGTTGCGATGGTACTCGGCGGTACTGTAAAAGCGAATGTCAATATGGCGGGTGCGCCGTGTGAGACATTGGAGACGAACTTGGGTGACGGTGGTGCTATTATCAACATACATTGGGACCGTGTGACGAGGGAGATCAAAGTCATCAAAAAGTTTGAGAAGCCAAGAGAGCTCAGCAGTAGCAGCGTAAAGAGCAAGCAATTCAGCTTCGAAAGAAGAACGAGCAAGTAAGTATTGCGAGCGGGAGCAGTAGGCTATCATAGAACCAGCAAGGAGAAAACAAAAACCAGTTGTAGAGTGGCGGTCATCAGGGTCGTCGGCCCAGCTGGAGTCGGAATAACCACAGAGATGAAGGGTAGAATCGCGACCAAGAATAAGGGCAAGATCCTGAGTACCGTTGAGATAACGCAGAGTGTGGGATAAAGCGTGCCAGTGGGGTTTACCAGGATTGTGGGAAAAACGCGCACACTGATTGACGGACCAAGTGATATCAGGGCGAGTCATGATGGAGATGAAGAGGACACAGCCAACAATACGGCGAAAAGGGATGCGTGCCATGAAAATGTGATCTGGAGAACCAGGAGCCGGACAATCAGCCGCAGAAAGATGAAGACCTTTGGGAGCGGGAGTGAGTTCAGGTTTACTGTTGATGAAGCGATGTTCGGTAAGGATTTCACGGATAGCATGGGATTGGTCAAGAGTGAGGGTTCTCCGAGGGCGATCACGCGTAATGCGAAGACCAACGTAAGAGGTGAGATCGAGTTCATTGACGTCAGTGAAAGCGCGGAAACGGAGGAAAAAGGCTTGGTAATGGCCAATGCAGTGAGGAGGGTGCGCTACAAGAAGATCATCGACGACCAAAACAAGACGGAGGACCACGGTAGAATTGAGCACGAGCTTGTAATGGCAAGTGTCACCAGATCCGCGGACGAAGCCACAATCATTGAGAAGGAAGCGTTCCAAATAAAGCCACCAATTGCGACAAGCTTGTTTGCAACCATACCAAGAGCGACGGAGCTTGTAAACGATTTTGGAACCATCGGTGGGTTGGCGAGGAGCATAGCCTTCGGGTGGCCAGACATAGATGTCTTCGTCAATGGGAGCTTGAATAAAAGCGGAGCTAACATCCAACTTGTGCAAATCCCAGTCACGAACAGCGACAAAGGTCAGAAAGAAACGGATCGTGACGATGTTGGCAACTGGTGAGTAGGTGTCATGATAATCAATGCCGTGAACCTGGGTGTAACCGCGGACGACAAGGCGAGCCTTGTACGATTTGAAGCGGCCAGAGTCATACTTCTTGCGGAGGATCCACTTGAGGGTACAAATGTTGCCAGAAAAAGTCTGAGGGAGGCGAATCACATCCCAACAACCAAGTTGACCAAGAGAGCTGTATTCTTTAGCGATGGCTTGCAACCAACCAGGACGCTCAGGATTGGTCGGAGCTAAAGCTTCACGTAAATGGGTGGAAGTGATAGTGGTTTCGTCAAGGTCTGAATACTGGGACATTTCTTCGGAAGCAGAGTAATAAACGTGTGCATGAGGATCAACAAGGGTGCTAGCTAAACAAAGGGGAAGGAAGACATAATGAACTAACAAACGAAAGCTAACAGAAGAGACATACAAAGAGTGACAGGGGGAAACAGAAGCGACAGAGGAAACAGAATGGCCCGTATCGACATCAGAATGGCCCGTATCAACATCGGAATGGCCCGTATCAACATAATGGCCCGTATCAACATCAGAATGGCCCGTATCAACATAATGGCCCGTATCAACATCAGAATGGCCCGTATCAACATGAGAATGGCCCGTATCAACATTGTAACAGGATGAAACATGGCCCGTAAAAGTTTGTTGATTTGTCGACTTTGCGCGGTCGGCCCCGTTTGGCACGACGTAATGGTGCACGTTTCGTATTGGCCGGTAACATTGTAGGCAGTGACGTTTGTGGGGTGATCAGTCCCGATAAGGCCGGCTCCGGAGCATCAAAAAGAGAAGATATTGGGTTGACGGCCGAAGATAGACGAGGGTCGTAATAAAACAAGTCAGGAAAACGAGAATCTACGAGAGACGGAGGAAGGGGTTGGGTGGACAGTGACTTACGCAGAGCGAAATTTTCGTCAAAAACAACATCAATCGAGGTGTGGATGACAGGACCCGTGGGGCGTTGAAGCAATATGCGATATCCAGGGCCGGCAGAGGGATACCCAATGAAGATACCGGTTATAGCTTTGGTAGGCCATTTGTCGCCAGTGAGAATTGCAGCAGGACAGCCCCAAACACGAAGAAAATCGACACGCGGGAGTGTTTCATGTAGCATTTCATATGGCGTCATATATCCAGGATTAGAGGCATTTGGCATACGCTCAGAGATGAAGTCAGCCGTTTCCATGGCCCAACGCCAAAAATCAGGTGGACGGTGCGCATGTACCAAAAGAGTGCGAGTAATATCCGCGGTTGCACGATGAGAGCGTTCCACAACACCGGAAAAAGCGTGAGCTTGTGAAGTTTTGGACTGTGCTGCCGGAGCGCGCCGAAGCGCAATATTGTTGCCCAGACAGAAGGTTTCGAATTGGCCCATAAGAGAGCGGTCACGATCGGTGTAGATGAGGGCAACGCGATATCCGAATGGGCGAACCACGGTAGACAGAAAAAGTTCGAGTTGTCGAGCGTTCGTAAGGGCATCGTGTCGTGGAGCAAAGTAACGCGTGCGGCGGCGCGTATGATCATCGACAAACGTGAGGATCGCGCGATCGTGATATATGTAGGATGGGACGCCAGCAAACATGAGATCGGCGTGGATAATAAGATAGGGCGCAACGGCACGTGGACGAGACAAAGGCTCGGAGGAAGGAGACGAAGTGGAAGCATGAGCTTTACGTTGGCCAACATGCGCAGCATGCATTTTACCGAGAGCACAAGCAGGACAAAAAGAAAGCGACGCGGAGCTCGGGAAAAACGGTGCGCCGACAGCAAGAGAAGACAAACGCCGAAGATAGGCAGGATTATAATGACCAAGACGAGCATGCCAAAGATCGAAAGTTAGTTGAGTGCGTTGAGACACAGCGGGAAACGCACAAGGATCATGGACACGAGGGGAAGAAGAAAATGCCACAAAAGGTGAAACGTAGTCCGTGTAGGGCGCAGCGGTCGTATTGCCGATCCAACAGACGATCAAAAGAAGACCACAGCGACGAAGCAGGGGAATAACGTGATGCGTTTGGCGGTGACGTAAAATACGTTGCGGATAAGCAGGATCAACGGCCTGAATGGTGTGGCAATCGTAACCAACTTGTTCAAGGGAATGATCCGAAAGAATCCGTTTGTCACCAAGGCCAGGAGAGATGAGGGTATGCGGAAACGCGACATGTATACCATGAGGGGCGGAGAGAGTGGGTGCAGGAGAAGGAAGACCACGATTGTCAAGAGGACCAATTGAAGGGAACGTTAAGTGAGCAGTGCCAGAACCGGAAACAGAGCCAGTGCCGATAGCAGAAGTGATGGAATGCTGTTGAGTGTTGTCCAGGTCAGTGAAGCCAGCGGGAGAATTAAAAAGGCTGACGTTGGCGCCGGTATCATAGACAACGAGACGAAGGTTGGTGCTGTGAAGGTAGTCACGCTCACGAGCGGTGAGCAGAGCGGTAAGGGCGTTGGTGGAGGAAAGGACTTGGTGAATGGAGGGGAGATGGAAAGAAGGTGGAAATTGTAGGACGGGTAGGTGGGTGCAGAAAGGGATGGGTCAGGAAGGGTGACAGCGGTGGAAGGCGGGACAGAGGGTGTGGTGGAGGGTGGCAACGCAAGAAGCGGCGGAGAGGATTGAGATGGCGGCAAGGGTGGATTGGGGATGAAAAGATGGTGTTGGTAGAAGGGTGGATGGGGCCTAGGTGGGTATTGGGGAGTGGACCGAGGTGGGTATTGGGAATGCAACCGACGTGGGTATTGGTGTTGATGCCGTGGGCGGGCGGTAGCTTGTGAGTGCAAATAGCGCTGACGCTTATGACAATCATTCTGGTGATGGCCAGGAATACCACAAAAGTGACAAAGATCAGTATGGCGTTGGCGCTTGCGATGAAGAACCACGTGAAGATGAAGGTGGGTGACGGAATGATGATCGAAAAGAGGGGCGTGGGCTAGAACGTTGTTGAGAGCGCAAAGCATTGAAGCGATGAAAATACTTTTCAGAAGGATGGCGACCATAAAAGTTGGAGCGTTCACGATGACGGGGACTTTCACGGAACGTAGCATGGACGTGCATAGACTTGGTCTGAAGATAATCAAAAACTTTACTGTGGAGGCGATCAACGAAACCATCATATGTGCGCAATTTAGGATCAAGTGCAATGAGATCTTTAGACAAGAGCGAGTCGGGGATTTTCGTTTGGAGCAGCTGCAATGCAGTTGAGTCAGGGAAATCTTGATGATGCCGAGCAACTTGAACACCAGTGATGAACTTGTTAAGAAAGGACTCAAGTTCATCGATGTTATTGCACACCAAGGAATGCAATGAAGCAATTGCAGACTGAGCGACACGATCTCCATGACCCATGTAAACATCAGTAATGCGTTTGTAAAGCCGCGTGAAGTTCATATCGCGGTTTTCACGGATATCCGCACGATCAGTATCATGCATTGGTAGTGCCATGAAGAGTGCACTGTACCAGCGTTGCTGCTTGAGACCAAATTCTTCTTCAGAGCAGCCAGAAGCGGAAATGCTAGTCCAAATGTCAGTGGTCAAGATAATGCGATCACCGGTGGAAATGATCATGTTTTCCAAGCGCCGGGCCCAAGGGTGAAAAAGATGTCGCTCACCACTGAAAGCATCGAGTTTTTGCGAAAGCTTGCTATCCTTAATTTCGATCGAGGACATGATAAACGATAACGAACCGAACACGTAGCAATGAACTGAAGCCGAGGAGGAGTCGCTGTTGTCCGGGAAGTCAAGCGGTCGTGCGACCGTGACGGACACCAGCTGCTACCATGTTACGAATGGTATGAGGCGTTAGACTAGCGATAGGAGAAAGACGTAAGGATACTGGATACGTGGTGCAGGGGTAAGTGTCATAGCTTCTTCACATCTGTTGTCTCTTTTTTTTTCTTGCCACAATGCCTTTGTGACGTCTTCCTCAAATGTGACGTCTTCCTCAAAGCTTCTCCTCTGTGAGCGTCTCACTTACCCCTTTTTCCTTTTCCTTCTTTTCCAGCACCTGTGTGAAGACCTCACTTACCCCTTTTTCCTTTTCCTTCTTTTCCAGCACCTGTGTGAAGAAGCTATGACACTTACCCCTGCACCACGTATCCAGTATCCTTACGTCTTTCTCCTATCGCTAGTCTAACGCCTCATACCATTCGTAACAGCCATGATGGGGCGTTGGGCTTAGGTTTTAAGGTCGACGACGGCTCAAAATAATAAAGTGGGGGGTTCTTGGACGTCGCTGCACGAAGGAAGGAAGGAAGGAAGGAGACCCACGGGTATGTCAACAGAGAAGTCAACGACGGCCAAGATGGCCACATAGAGGTAGGATCTGGAAGGGTGAGCCAAGGGCCCAGAGCACCGACCGACCACTGCACCATATGGCTCTGAGAGCGTGCCGACACAGGCGTTGGGGAAAAGAAAAGAAATGCATTAGGGTTTAAAAAGAAAGCGTCGTCGGACGATGTTGGCCGCTGATAAAATTTTACTCGAGTCCTCTATTCGCCAGTCGGCGACCTCCTTGAAGGAGAAGGAGTTCCTGCTCCACCACGACAACTTGACCACCGTCGGGACCCAGGCGGCGGTGATGGCGGGCTTCACCGTGACGGCCTTGATCGAGTTTGGGCCCAAGAGCGGCAGCCGCGCGCTGAAATTCTTGTACTATAATGCGGTCATCCTTTCCCTGTCGGCGAACATTCTCTGCGTCGCCAAGACGACCTGTCTCTCGGTGATGGGCACCTCTCTCGCCACGCGCGGGCCCGAAGGCGCTATGGCCCGCGCGGTCGAGGGCATCTTCCAGCTGCGACAGCAAATATTTGCGCTCTTTGGAGTCGGCATGCTCTCCCTCCTGTTTACCGGCATCCTCGGCTCCTGGCTCATCCTGGAGACTCTTCCGGTTCGCTGCTTCCTGCTTGGTTTCGTGACGTACTCCGTAGGCCACCGTAGCGACCGCCATCCTCGTCGTCGCGATCTACTCCACCTACACCTCCTACAACGCCATCCGGGGCATATTCCACTTCGACGAGGACGACGCCGTCAGCTTCGATGACATCCTCTCCAGATTTCGCTCGAAATCCTTAAGGGGCGGCGTCCAGAAAGAGGAGGAGGAAGAGGAGAACCACGACGGCCTCGACCCACCCCCCGTGCTCGCGAGAGCATCATCGTCCTCGGGGAGGCTAGCGACGACGACTGGCTAACTATAACAGCCTAGTTGGGTGTCGCAGGAAAAGTCTCTTACATATTTTATTACCTACCCAATGTGGATTAATAAATAAATAAATAAATAAATAAATAAATAAATAAATAAATAAATAAATAAGAGTGGGCTTCCCTCGACTTGATGCATTATTTATTTATTTATTTATTTATTTATTCACCCTCTGGAGCAAAGGCTCTGCTCCCACCGCCGCACGAGGATTCTTTGTTGTTGTTGTTGTTGTTGTTGTTGTTGTTTCCTAGTAGTGTGGCTCGCTGCTGGCGCCCGTCTGCTTCTCTGCCTCCCTTCCCCTCCGTCGTTTTTTTCACGTCTCTGAGGCGAACACATATCCCCCCGACTCCGGTAAAGGTTCCGTTGAGAAAGCCGTTTGTTTTCCAGGACGCGATGGAGGGGTGAGAAAGGAGGATGTTAGCCGCCGACAAACTCCTTCTCCAGTCGTCGATTCGACAAAATGCGATCTCGCTCAAGGAAAAGGAGTTTAGTCTCCATCACGGAAACTTCAACGCCGTGGGAACGCAGGCAGCCGTGCTCGCTGGGTTCACAGTAACGGCGTTTATCGAATTCGACTGCCCAAATGGCGCGAGTCGTGTACTAAAATTTTTTTATTACATGGCCTCCATCATCTCGCTCTCGGCGAACATCCTGTGTGTCGCCAACACGACGTTTCTGAGCGTCTGGGGAACGGGCCTAGCGATGCGAGGACCCGACGGGTCGATGGCTCGGGCAGTCGACGGCATGTACCAACTCCGGCGCAACGTCTTCTTGCTGTTTGGGATCGGGATGATGGCGCTCCTGGTTACGGCCATCTTTGGCTCGTGGCTCTTGATGGACCCCGAGGCCGCCGCCGCGTCCACTCTTCTCCTCGCCTACGCGATCTATCTCACTCTCAAGTCTTACCGCTCCATCACCTCCATGTTTCACTTCGACGAGGACGACGCCGTCAACTTCGACGACCTCCTCGACGCGACGCAGACTCTTATTATCCCATCTGGACCCGGGAAGAACGTCAAGATAAATAGGCGCGCCGTCGGCTCCGCCCGCGGCCCCGCCCTCCCCGAGGTCGTCTAAACAAGAAAACGACCCAACAACTACTCCGGCCCTCTCTCGCCACAGCATCTACCTCTCTATATATCTATCTATATAGCGTCTTGTTGTGCTTCTTCCCCGAACAGGAAAGCACAACGCCTGAGCTGAGCTCTTGTCTCGGCTCGCGCGCGCGCAGGAGAGGGAGAAACGGACACTGTTGTGGCTTCGCTTCGCGACCTGCTGCTGAGAACGAGGACACTGGACGTCGGCGGTCGCCGCACCCTGGATGGAGGCAAGTGAGAAGACGGGTGGTGAGAACTAGGCACTGCGAGCGGCTTGTCAGTCCTGCCTTCGGGAAATAAATCTGCTGTCACGGTGGTACCAATGATCGCGGCGGTCGTCCAGGCGGCGGCGGTCGTCCAGGCGGCGGCGGTCGTCCACGGGGCGGTCGTCCACGGGGAGGCGGTCGTCGTCCACGAGGCGGCGGTCGTCCACGAGGCGGCGGCGGTGATCTTCTTCTTCGTCGTCTTCAAGGCGGGGTTGGTCTTCCGAGCGTCGGCGGCGCGGCGGGGGCTTGGAATCGTCGTTGTCATCGAGACGTTTTCGCTTTTCGACGTGCGCAAATTTGCAGTTAGAGCCCCGATAACACTTGCCATTGAGATAGTCGTTGCAGACCTTCTCGCGCTTCGGTTTCTGGTCGAGGCTCCTGCCCGTCATCTTCGAGGCGACACCCCCCTGGATGTGCTGCATGACAGCCTTCCACGCTTCGTAAGCCTCGGGCTCCGCCTCGGGGTCGGGCATCGGGATGCGGTTCCCCCCCGCCGCCGGGGGTGGCTCTTCTCGACGGGGTGGCGGCGGCGGAGGGGGGGCGACGGGAAAGTGCCACTGGGTCTTGCCCGTCTGGGTGTTATAGTAGTAGCTCGCGCCGGAGGCGGGATCGCGGACCATCGTCCACGGTGGCGGACACGGATTAGTCTTGTACATAACCCTTACCCTATTTTTATTTTCTGAGTACTAGAATACTACAATACATTGCCCGACGACGGCCACTACGGTCACGTCGTGTACAAGGAGGTCAACAGGCCGGGCCTCAAATGGGCCACCGGCTTCCTCAAGCAACGCGAACGCGAGCTGCTGCGGGCCTTCGGCAGGCGTGCGTCATCGAAACCTAGTCGATGACAGACAACGAGTAGTACCGTGTTGTGTTCACCAAAGTGCAGACAATCGAGACAGACAAGTGTCGTCGAACTCCTGGCGGCTTCTTGCGACAAGACTACGCGTGCATGACGGAGAGCGCTGTCCGCGACCGAGTCGAGGCAGATACCTTACACCTCCGCGCGCCTCACCGCCTATTCCTCTCGCTCCCGGGCTTGAAGCCAGGGTCCCAGCGACGCGCGAGCTCCCCCTCTCGGATGTGGTCATTGAAGCCGAGCCGAGCCACCCAAGCGGATTCATTCAAAAGCCGCCGAGGCCCAGCTCGAGGCGCTCTTCAGACCCGAGGTCTTTTCCCCTATACGTGCGAGTATGGTGTTTGAACGAAGGTGCGAAGACGGATATGGGGCTGTTCCCTCCCGATGGCCCCCGTTCCCGCCACAGACTGGTAGAAAGAAAAAGAAGAGAAAGAAAGAAAGCCGCTAGGTCAATAATCCTAACTACTAATCGACAGATGTTTGTTTGTCTGTCTGTCTTTAAATGTCGACTACTAAGAGGGGGGTGTGTGTGGGGAGTATGAAAGATGTGGGTGGGGTTGTGGGGTATGTTTGTCTGTCTGTCTGTCTGTCTGTTTGTTGTCTGTTTGTCTGTAAATGTCGACTGCTAAGAGGGGGGGGGGTGTGGGGAGCATGAAGGATGTGGGTGGGTTTGTGGGGCATGAGGGATGTGCCTGACGGGCGAAGATAAGTACGCGGGACCTAGTCGGGGTCATCGCCGAGGCGTGGGGCAGGCGAAGAGAGGACGGGCCCCGCCCGTAGGTCGTACGCATGCTGCCGCCAGACGTATGTGCGACGAAGGGCGACGTCCTGCTGGGATCGGGCGGCCTGGGTGGGGTTCCCCGAGGCGGCGACATGGGTGAGGGCGGTGAGGGCACAGCGAGCCCGGCCTAATGCCAGGGTCGGATAAGAAAGTTCGTACGAGCCGTTAACTATGTTTCAGTCCTAACTACTAATCGACATTTGTACTAAGACATACTCAACGGATCGCTGAGCTATGTTCATTTGTACTCAAGCAGTATGTGCCGCCACGCCGCGAGATCGTCGCGATGGAACTAGTCCCCACAGTGAAGTCGGCATCCTTTCGTCCCCTCACGCAAAAAAAGGAAAAAGCCCACGCGTTGTAGGACCCGTCGTTGCGGCGCGGGCTAGTCTCGTTTTCTTATCCGACCCTACTAATGCGTTGGCGATCCCCCACTCACGGTAGATGCGGCGAGTTTGGGCCGCCTTTGCCTCTGTGAAGTTGGCGCAGCCGCTTGCCACCCAGGTTCGCGCAGCGATACGCTCTGCGCATGTTTGGGCGAGAGCGTGGCACGCCGCGCTGGCCTCACCGAAGGCACCAAAGACGAGGCCGGCGACGGTGCCGTAGCTACGTAGCCGCTGTTCGACAGGGCCCAAAAAGCCAGGCGGTGGTGCTGTGCCCGGCTGGGGGATGATGGCGTCGATGCCGCGGGCGTGAGCGAGGTATTCGGAGTGGACTTGCGCTGCGCGCCGATCGACAGGCGACGGGTGGGAGGGATGGAGGGCGTGGGCGGTGTACAACGAACCCCAAGCGAGGGTTTTTATGTCGTAGAGTTGCTCGCCAAGGCACTCCGGAAATGCGACACCCCCTTCAACTCGTGGCACGACCTCGCACAAGACCGCGCGCAGTGGCGGTCCGCCATCCACGCATTTTCATCCCTCGCCTCTACCCCAACTGTGTGATTTTTGCTCTGTGATCCTGGACCGGCTACTGCCGGCCCAGCCTGGCTCCCATGCCCGGGAGAGGTCCGAAGTTAGTTAGTTAGAGTTGCTCCTTGTTGTCGAGCGTGGTGAGGATGTCTGGGACGACTTGGCGTCGGGCGAGATTGCCTCGGTACCGGCCATAGAGGCGCGTGCGAATGGTAGGGGCGACGACGTCAGTTTGTCTGTTTGTTCCTCGATTTAGGGTAAGGATCAGGTAGGCGCGCGAGGCAGGCAGGCATTGATCCTCCAAGCCGTCTACGGCGACCTCGCAGACTGTTTCCACGACCCGCGGCGGCTCTTTCAGCGCGCCATTCTCACGCCCCGTCGAAACAATGTTGTGGATGATGACAACGCGCGCATGACCGCGGCCTTTTTTTCCCGGAGGCGAGGCGTCGGAGTTCTTTTCGGCCGACTAGGTTGGGTCGGAAGCCGACGCCTCGCTCTTTACAGTCGAGTTTTGAACTCCCTGACAACCAACGGCATGCTGACTTTGATCGCGAGCTTAAAGTCTTCGCAACCTCGACCCGTCGCACGGCCACTGCAACGGTACCAGATACATGATCGATCGTGTCGTTGTCACCGAGGCTCCTCCAACCTGTATCCCTTAAGGCCCGCCGACGCCAAACGATCATCAAGAGCCAGGGCCAGACGCCCCGCGAGGTCGGCGTCCTCTTGGCGAAGCCCGTCTTTTGCCACGTCCAGCTCTACGTGGCTCTCTGTCGATCGGCAACCCCGAGGATATCTATCCTCTTCTGGGTCGACGACTCCACCCTACCCCACACGTGCTGCGCAATACCGATAAGCCCCCTCCCGGCGTCTACACGCGCACTATAGGTTAACTTACTGGAACCAGGTGAACTTACTGGGGTTGGAGATTGGGACTAGGTGAACTTGGTGACCAGGTGAACTTATTACTGAGACCAAGTGCGAACTTACTGGGGCTTTTAGAGTAAACTCAAAGCTTGGCGGCGTGTGCGGATCAAAGCAGCTTAGATTGGCGGGGGTGAGAGCGACGAGCTCAAAGGAGAGTGGGGTGAGTGGGTGTGGGTTTACGCCGAACTAAAGAGATTGGGTTTACGCCGAATTTTTTACTGGGGTTAGAGATTGGGACTAGGTGATCTTAACGGGGTGAAAATGCTGGGGTTAGAGATTGGGACTAGGTGAACTTACTGGCCTGCACTTGTATCATTTACCAAGGAAGGCGGTGGCCGAGTCTCTTGGGGGTTAGTTTTTGTTGGGTCGAAAAAACCAAATTCCCGCCACCACCAGGTCAGGTTGTTTGTCTGTCAGTATGATTTGATAAAAAGTAAATAAATAATTTTGTGCATTCTGACCGTTATTACCACCGAACAGCATTCTATTGATTACGTGTCTAGAGCGAATTATATCTTGTTGACTACTGTCGAACGTTGCACACAGGGCGGTTTTCCGCCTCTTGGCGGAATGCAGGCTTGAAACTAATTTTGTGCGTTTGGCTTCGTGGTGTTGTCACCTAGAAGAAAGGCGGCGGTTACGCGGCGCGGATACTTGATGGGAGGAGGATACGCTCGTATCCACCCCACCTAGGCGCTGTCGGGTCTTCTGGTATGATGGAATAAGCGCGGGCCGCCCGGGCGACAAGACAGAGATTGAGATTGGCACGGTATCAATCGTGAGGTCGATCGATCAATGAGCGGAGGACCCCCGGCGCAGGGTGGGGGCGGCGGCCCTCCCGGTCAGGACGACGGCCTGAACGATGCCTGGCTCCAGTCGGAGATGCACGATCTCTTCCTGTCGCGGGAGACAGGGACGACTCTCTCGCAGGCCTCGCTCGACGAGGCGATCCAGACCCTAAAGGCCGGCGAACCCTTGTCGCTGCCGCAGGCCTTTGATTTGCTGCACCAGGCGCAGCTGGGGGACATGCGGATCTTTGGGCAGATGCCCGTGAGGGCGACGGCGTCGCCCTTTATTCCTTCTCTCGGCTCGGCTTACCTCGTCAGCCGTCGTCTCTCTCGCGACGACCAGTCGACAGGCGTCGATCCCCAGCACCAGCAGGAGGCCATCTCCGTCACCTTTCAGTCGGTTCTCAATTCCGAGTGCTGGTGGTCGAACGATATCACGGGCTTTGGCGTCGCCGCGCGGCCGATGGGACGCAGCGTCAGGACCTGGAAGAAGTCGAAGGAGTCCAAGCAGGAGGCCGACACCACCAAGGAACTCCACGGCTACCGAGGCCGCCTCTACTCGCTCGTCGCTAAGAAGCAAGTCGCCGCCGAGGGTGCTGCTGCCGCCAAGGGAGACGAGCCGTCTCCGGCGTCGCCCGAGCAGCAGCCGTCTCGGCCGCAGTCGCCGACGCAGCCCCCCTCGCCAACGCGCTCGAGCTCGCCGACCAGGGGGGCCAAGCGCCCGAGAACCGGCACGTCCCCGCAGGCCACGCAGGAGCGCTACTTTGCCGTCGGCGACATTGGCATCGTTCAGGTCTGGCGGGCGAGCGGCACCTTCGAGTCGCCGAGGAGCCAGCCCCCGACCTCCCCCGCGCCCGCCGGAGACATCGCCTCCTACCCCCACTTCCCGCCGCCGCCGCCGCCGGGCACGCCCCAGGAAGTAGCCTCGCCCTTTCTCCACGGCTTGCGCCGCCGCTCGGCAGAATCTTCGGAGGAAGGAAAACAACAACAACAACAACAACAACAACAGCAGCAGCAGCAGGCGCGGGAATCGGGCGCGAGCACGGTATCCTTGCTGGGCCCCGGCTCGGAGGCGGGCGACATCGTCGTCAACGGCAACCTCCGCGTCCGGGGCGACATCGTCGCCGACGGAAAGATCTACGGGACGTTCGTCACGGGACCGCGCCAGGCCGACTACGCGGAATTCTTCAAGTGGGACCCCGCATACCTCCCCGACGACGACGAAGCGGCGGTCTCGGAGGAGTCGGCCGCCTCGGACGTCGACGTCCCGCACGCGAGACCCGTCGTCGCAAACGAGCCGCCCCCGCCGGGCAGCATCGTCCAGCTCCGATCGCCCAACCAGACCCTCACGCTGGATACGACGGGCGACGGACCGTGTCTCGTGGTCTCGACGTCTCCCTCGGTCGCCGCCGGCGTCCCGGTCGACCCCGCCCAAGCAGAGCAGGGCGCGCTCGTCGCCTTCCTCGGCCAGGTCCCCGTGCGCTGCCGCGGCCGCGTCCGGCCGGGCGACAGGCTCGTGCCCTCGGGCGACTGCGACGGCTGCGCCGTGGCCGCGCGCGACGACGCGTCCGAGGAGGAGCTCCTCCTCGGCGTCGTCGGCGTCGCGATGGAGGCTGCCGACGACGATGCATCCGACGACAATCTCGAGCACCGCGTGCTCTGCCTCGTCCGTTGGGACGTCGCCGTCAAGCGCAAGGTCTGCGAAATGGTCGACGAAACCCTCGTCGCCGTCCGAACCTCGACGGTCAGAGTCGCCACAAAAATTGGCCTCCTGGCCACCTACGCCTGGCTCGGAATCGAGATCTTGTGGATCACCCTCCTCGTCGCCGGCGACCTCCCCGGCCTCTCGCTCATAGTCCCCTGGGCCGAGGACCCCCTCGTATCCGCTCGCCTCTTCCTCGCCCTCCTCGCCTCGTCGTCCATCTTCCTCTGCGTCCTCGTCCGATCCGACCTCGCCGTCGCGACCTTCCCCGTCGTTGCCGCCTGCTGGTTCGCCTTCCTCGTCCTCACCTTTGTCCACGCTATCGTCCGAAACTACTCGACCGACGCAAAATTCGTCTTCGGTGCGATCTGGGCCGGCGCCGGTACCGCCTACCACCTCCTGCTAGCCCAAATCTTCCACCGCATCCCCGATATCTCGTCCGCTCTCCGTCTTACGCAGCGTGGGCTCGCAAAGCCCACCGGCATCACACACCTCCTTTTTCCGAGTTCCCTCCAATTCAAATCTCCGGCGGCCACTTTAAAAGTTGCCGACGACCCTTCCGACTCATCCTGACGACGGAAGTCGCCGACGGCCCTTCGGACTCCTCCTCGCGGCTTCCTTTTTTTTTCCGCATCTTTTTTTTTTTTCGGCCCGTCGAGATACGCTCTTCGAACGCGCCGTGCCTTCACCTTCTTCGTCTCTTCGTGTGTACTTCTCCTCGTGTCGTCTCCTTTTCCCCCGCCCCTGGACTGGACTGGACTGGACTGGACTGGACCGGACTGGACTGGACGACGCGCCGACTGGCCTATACTTCCTTTTTTTTCAAGGGGCCGCGTGGTCGACGGCCTGACCACGCGAGCCCCCTACTCCTCTTCTTCGACACGGGCAGGCAAGGCACACTCTCGGCCGACGACGACTGGTCAACTCCCCACGACGACGACGCCATGTGACGCGCTGGACTCGCTCGCTCCTAGGAGACAGATCTCCGAGGTCGCGCTTCCTTCTTCACGGTCGACCGCCCTCCCTCCGTCCGTCCGTCCGCCCGCCACGAGCCTGGCGTCCCCTGAATTCGCGCGTCTGTCTATACCGCCTCCACGTCGCACGGCCAACGCCCCCCCCGTGTGTTGGCTCCTCCTCCTCCACGATAGTAGGATAATATCTATCGGCTTATCTCCGTTCGGGTCCGTCCCCCTGTCCTCACTCATCATTCCTGCCATTGCCACTGCCACAAAACTAACGAGAGAGTGAGGCACACCACCACCTGCGGTCCGTTAGGTGGTGTCGTCAGTCTCCGCCACCTCATATGCACGGACGACGACGACAGCGACGACGACGACGGGTGCTGTTACTCTTCTTCGCCGGCAGCTCGGCCCTAGCGCCCGATGTCTCGCAACGAATACGCGCGCTGCAAGAGCAGCAACGCACCATCGCTGACGAACTCGCGTCGCTCCAAGTCGTCACGCCGCGAACCCAGATCCTCAGGCTCTACGAGGCCTTCAACGCCCGCGACCTCGAGGGTGTCGCCTCGCTGCTCGCGGACGACGTGGTCTACGAGGACCTCCTGCTAGGCGACACGACCATATGTCGCGGCAAGGAAGCCTTCAAGGCCGCGCTCGCCTGGCACCCTGCGTTCGTCTCGGCCCGACTCGACCTTCCACTCGGAAGCCTCGAGCTCGTTGTGGACAAGGTCGCCTGCGATGGCGACACCACCGTCGCCGTCGAATGGCACGTCGAACAAAACGGTCGCCCCTTCCCCTTGGGGAGGGGTCTCTCCATCGCGACCCTCGACGACGACAAAAACCTCTCCCGGGTAGTTGACCTCTGCGAGGCCCCATGGCGCGTCGTCGGCCTCCTCGTGCGTCCTGTCCTCTCTTTTTTCGGCGCGGCCTCGGCGTTAGCGACGTTTCTCGCGGTCAACATCGCTGTCTTTTCCTCGTACCCGCCCGGGACCTTTATGTGGTGGTGATGCGATCTCCATAATACTATCTTCAAATAAGAACGCATCCGCGTTTTTTAATGACCCCTGCTAAGAGCCGGCGGTGGTGTAAAGTAGTATTCTCTACACCCAGATGGCGACGCGTCTACTTATTTATTTGGGGCGGCACCGTTGGCGGGGATAGACGCGACAGCGTCTTTCGTCGAACGTGTTGCGCTCTACACTGGGGTTTGGTGCCCTTTTCTCCGAGGCAAACTATATTATGACTTCATTTCTTCTCCTCGAGCGCACTCGTCGTGCGTGTGTGTTTGTGCCACATACCTGCGGAAGCGCCTTCTTGCACCTTGTCGTTGGATCACTTTACAATATGCGATGCGGGCCTAAATTTGCTTCATACAGACTTCGTATGCACCACCTAATTAATTTGACGGCGCGAATGACACTCGCCTTCGTGGTGCAGGTCTTTTCGGTTTCTTTCCAAGCGTCAGTTGTGAGACGAAGGCCGCGCGTCATTGATACGGGATGTGCAGATAGAATGTATGTCCCGGCGCACATTTCGTTGAGGGTGCGTTGTTGTGCGCGAGGGCTCTGGCTGTGACCGTTTTCGGCGTACGCACGCAAACGCTCGCGATCCGCGCGCCCAAGTCCAACGCGAGGCTGCCAACGAGCGTCTACGCGCTCGTCTGCGACTCTCTACGCTCATATTTCTGCCAACAGGCAACTACAGGCTCGTCTGCCAACGAGCGTCTACGCGCTCGTCCGCGACTCTCTACGCTCAGATTTCTGCCAACAGGCAACTACAGGCTCGTCTGCCAACTAGCGACTACACGCTCGTCTGCGACTCTCTACGCTCATATTTCTGCCATCAGGCGACTACATGCTCGTCAGCCAACAAGCGACTACACGCTCGTCTGTGACTCTCTACGCTCAGATTTCTACCAACAGGCGACTACAGGCTCGTCAGCCAACAAGCGACTACACGCTCGTCTGCAACTCTCTACGCACAGATTTCTACCAACAGGCAACTACAGGCTCGTCTGCCAACGAGCGTCTACGCGCTCGTCTGCGACTCTCTACGCTCATATTTCTGCCAACAGGCGACTACAGGCTCGTCAGCCAACGAGCGACTACGCGCTCGTCTGCGATTCTCTACGCTCAGATTTCTGCCAACAGGCAACTACAGGCTCGTCTGCCAACTAGCGACTACACGCTCGTCTGCGACTCTCTACGCTCGTCTGCGACCCTCTACGCTCATATGTCTGCCAACAGGCGACTGCAGGCTCGTCTGCGACTACACGCTCGTCTGCCAACAAACGACTATGGGCATGTCTAAGACCTTTGAACGCCACGCTTTCGATGATGAGACGGGATATGGCGGCAAAAAATTATTCAGCGCCGAAGCGAAGATCGCGCGAGGCTGCGATTGCGTAGTCAAAGACGGGCGCGCTTCAAGCTTACGTAAGGCCGCGACTCAAAGAATAGACCGCGCGAAGGCGACGAGGCTGCTTACCTTAAAGCCACAACTCGAAGTCGCGAGCGGTAACCGACTTGCGAGCATCTCAGGTTGACATTGGTCATTTGCAGGATCGTCAAAACGAAGGTGGCACCACGGACGACTTTCGATCGTTACCGTTCCCGTCGTAGCCTCTCGAATCGAACTGACCCATCACTTTTGGATTCGTTCGTGACACGTGGCTTCCCACAAGTCGCCCTCCGGTTTCTTTGCGTGCCGCCGCGACCTCGTGAATCTCCGTCGCAAAGGGTCCAGAGCATCTCTCTCCTCTTGCGGTCCCGAAACGGCTCGTTAATCACACTTCTACAGTTACCCTCAACGGCTAGGATCGGTCGGATGACCCACATTATTATTACCACACAAACCCACCCACACCCTTCATGCCCCCCACACACACCCCCCTCTTAGCAGTCGACATTTAAACACTTTATTATTACACACTTCCAACGCTCATCCTCATCATCCTCACCCTTCCGAACACCCACCTATATGTGTCCATCTCGTATTCTTGTCTCCGCCTTTGCGGCGGCGGCGGCGGCTTGGCCTTTCTGTTCGTCGTTGACTTCTCTGCTGACCACATAGGTCCGTCCGTCCGTCCGTCCACCTTGGACTTTGCACCGAACAACAACAAGCAAATTTTTTTCTCCTTTTTGGTCAAATCTTAATTGCCCAGGCATAACTACCATCCGGCGCACCTTCACGCCGCTGTCGTCGGTTCCTTTTGGGTCCGTCCAGGGAGAGAAAGAAACGCTCGACTAATTAAAATCGACGATGAGGTTTCTTCCTTACTTAATGATACGGATGTGAAGAGGACATAATGTGCGCGCAATTCAGATTCAGCAGCCGGGTATGGGGAAGCAAGCGCTGTGTCTGAAGTGAACGCAGAATGTCCGGTGACTGCACATGACGAAGACAGACAGACAGATAGACAGTAGGGGGTAAAAGAAGACAGGAATTAGCGGGCCTTGACGGGGTCTGCGGTGACGTTGGGGACGGTGGTCTTAGAGAGTGTGTCCTTGAGGACGGGCGTGAGGTACTCGGCGAGCTTGAGGGCCTCGATGGCCGTCTGGATGGTAGCGACGCCCTCCGGGAAGGCGCCGTCGATTGCAGCTCGGGCGCAGCGCTCCTTGAGGTCGCGGTACTCGTCCTCCTGCGTGAGAAGGTAGCCGATCCAGTCGGGGTTTTCCGCTTGACGCTGTTGGACCTCGAGGGCGCGCGCGTCGTCGACCATGTCGGTTTTGATGATGAGGGACCCGTCGGGCGCCGTTACGAGGGCCGAGCAGCCGTCGCCGCCGCAGCGGTCGGCTCTGATGCGGACGCGCGCGCCCTCTTTGTTGATTAGGGTAAATTCGACCGAGGCGAAATCGGTGTAGTCGCCGATCGTCCGGAGGTCGCCGGTGACGTCGTCGACGCGGACGAGATTATCGGAGCGCATGCCGAAGTAGGTCGCGGCCAGCGCGAGCTCGTGTATTGCCATGTTCTTAAGCATACCTTCCGAGTTGCGCTCGAAACACTCGCCGAGGGTCGCGTCGGTGTAGTCGTTCAAGCTCACGAAGGTCACGAGATCGTCGTGGGTGGCGTAAGACAGAGCCTTGGACACGTACTCGGCGATGTTCTTGATGAAGCCCATGTAGACGGGGACCTTTCTCTCCTCGGCAAACGAAGCCATCGCCTCGAGCTCCGCGACGCTCGGGGCCCCCGGTTTCTCGAGAAGAATGTGGGTCGCGCCACCGTCGATCGCCGCGCGGAAGAGCTTGGGGTTGTCTGCGGTGCGACCCGCGATCAGCGCGATTTTGGGCGACGAATCGTCGCCCCGTTGCCAGCAGTCGTCGAGCGTCGCCGAGAACCGCACGCCCGCGGGCTCCCACGGCCTGGCACCCTTTCTGGAAGGCTTCGCCCGCGGGAGAGTCTTTCCCCCCCCCAAGGAACCAGGGCTCGACGACGTCGCTCAGGCGCCCGCTCGGGCACTCGCCTTGGACGAGTTGCAGTCCGTGGAACCAGCCCATACCGCGTCCCGGTACCCCGCACCCGACGATCGCGTAGTCCGCCGACATAGTCATGGGCCGCCACGTGAGCGCGGCGCCCGGCGCGACGAGAAAGAGGCATAACGACGACGACGACAAAAGCATTTTATTTTATGTGTGGTGGAGATTGGCGCAGCTGGTATGAGTAATGAAAACTTGCTTCAACTTCAAGTGTCTCGTAAGTGGGCGTCGTTGTCGTCGGGGGTGGTGGTTGAGAGCAGCAAGTCGAGGATGTGGTGGTGGTTGGAAGGAGGGGACGTCTGTATCTGGTGCATCGAGGTGCCAGGAATCTTCTTCTTTTTGGCGAGGATGAGGGCGGCGTCGAGCCTGCGAAGAAGAGCGAGCGGGCGTAGTAGTAGTATAAGAAGAAGAAGAAGTAGGGTGGGTCCAAACAACAAACAAAGATAGTGTGGACGCACGCGAGGGTGGCCGCGCGGGCATCGGGGACATGTTGGCCGTCGGGAAAGGGGAAGAAGAGGGCCTCCTCGTTTACGTGGAGTCTCGCCATATCGGGGGCGCAGGGGACGACCCTGACGAGGGGGATCGAGGGGAGGGGTGTTGGGGGTGTCGCGTCCCAGGCGACGCAGGCATCGGGGGGTCGCGGGATCTCCTTGGTCGCCAGGGCGAGGGCAAGTCTCGTCGCGAGGCTGTCGTCGTCGGTCGCGAGGAGGCCTAGGACCGTGACGCGGGCATCGAGAGCGTGCACGAGCCTCGGCGGCTCGAGCCAATCGACGAGTTTCTTAGTGGTCTTGACTCCGCCCATCGCGTCGAGAAAGGCCTCGAAGCGCGCTTGGTCGTCCCTCTCAAAGCCGGCGACCAGAACAAATACGGAGGACGCGTAGGAAAAACGCCACGACGGCGGCTTCAAAAAGCCGAGGTCTCGACACAAGAGCCAGCGCGATAGAGTGTTGGGAGGACGGTCCCGGCTACGACGACGACGACGACTACTAGTACTACTACTACGCGGTTTGAATCGCTCGGCGCGGTCCCTCGCCTTAGCGCTCGCGCTCGCCGCGCGCGCCGCCTCGACGAGTTCGCCGTAAGGGTCGACCTTGAGGAAGCGGGCGAGGTTGTCGGATTCCACGAGGTTCTTTACCTCCGTAATTGCCCTTTCGAGGACGGAGGGGTCGCCGCTGTGTAGGCGGTCCTTGACGTCGGCGACGACGCGCTGGGGCAGGTTGAGCTGGGAGGGCGCGTCGGGCCAGACGTAGGCGTCGCAGAGTGTTTCGACGGGAACTCCGGCGCGAACCGCGCACAGGAACCGCAGGCCCTCGGCGGCAAACTCGCGTGCCAAAAAGTCGTCCAAGGCCGCGAGACAACCGGCGTCTTTAAGGACTGCGTCGAGGACGTTGTCGCCGGGTGCAACGAAAAAGGGAAAATCTGGTGCCGACTTTGACGACGATTCGCCGGCCGCTACGCGGCGCGCGGCGGCCAACGCGAGTTTTTCGGCTTGGCGTTCGCGTTCTTCTACTTCTGAGGCCGCGAGAGCTTCGAACGCGGATCGCCTGCTGTCTACGAGGCGAACGACGACCGGCGGGAAGCGTGCTTTCCTGGGAGGAGGAAAAGAACAACAACTCGTATCTTCGAGAGGCGCGACCGTCCAGGCTTCGACGCCGAGGGCGCTCGAACGTTGGAATAGAATGCCGGGGTCGACGCGGACGGGTCCGCCCGCGGCGTCGCCGAGGTCCTCCGAACGCAGGAGTCCAACGTCTTTGGTCCTCCTGCCCTTTGCTATCTCGAAGACGCGGCGCGCGGCCGCCCCGACTTCTCCGGGCTCGAGGGAGTGGTCGAGGGCCTCGACGATCTTTCCGCCGAGGCCGCGGAAAACTTGGGGGGGGGCAGAAGCGAGCCAAACCCCGAGCGTCTCGAAGCCCGCGAGCGACGTCCCTTCGCGGACGAGAAGATGAACGAGGCGCGTCGCGAGCTCGGGGGTCGCGAGCTCGGGGTTCGCGAGGAACGAGAAAAAGTCGTCGGCGCTTGTTGTCGTCGTCGGCTCCACGGACCGGAGGGCGGCGGCGATCTCCGGGTCCCCTACGAGGCAAGCGCAGCTTCGGAGGGCAACGCAGCGGGGATCTTTTTTTTCGGAGAGAGAAGAGCACACTTTCTCCAAAGCGAAGCGCGCGTCGGAGGGATCGAGAAGCGGAAATATCGCCGCGAGGGCTTCGGGCGGCGCGCGGCGCGCGAGCGCTTTGACGAGCGCCGGATCGCCGGCGATGGCCGTAGCCCGGGCGACCACGACGTCGCCCGCCTTGCCATTTTCTTCGAGGGCCCGCGTCGCCAGCCGCGCGCACTCTTCCGTCACGTTATCGCGGCGGCGGCGGCGGATCGAGGGCGTCGCGATCGCGTCGCAGATCGTCGCGAGGGCAATTCGTCTCGATGCGACGTGCGAATCTCTCTCGTCTCCCGCGAATCGAAAAATCCAAGGCGCGAGAATTTTGAGGGCTTTGTAGGTGCCGCCGAGCGCTACGAACATCTCGGACGCGGCGGTAGCGAAGATGGCTGCCGCGGTTGGTATGGCTGCTGCGACCGGGACGAGCCCGAGGACGGCCTCGATCTCGTGCACTCGTTCATCATCATCATCATCATCATCAGAACTGCTGCTCGAGTCCAGGCTGCCGATCGTGGAGCCCGCGGCGAAAACGCGGCGAAAAAACGCGCCGGGGCTCGCGTCCTTTCGACGCGGCACCGCCTCCGCTGCCAGCCGCGCCCACTGCTCGGCAAGCCGCGGCTCCGTGGCGAGCCACGGAACGTTCTCGATGCGATGCCGCGCGGCCGCCTCGCAATAAGTTCGCGCGACCTCCGCCTCTGCCCATTTTATCGGCGCGTCCGAGAGATCGTCTTTGGCCGTCCGACGAGCACATCGCGCCTCGAGGACGGCTCCGATAACCTCGATCACAGCCTCGTCCTCGCATTCCCGCGCGAGTCGCACCACTTTCCGGAGCAGCGCGCGCCGGTCGTCCGCGTCCACGAGGTCATCTTTCCCCACCCGAAAGAGCCTAGAGGTCGCGCGAAGCCATCGTTCCGTCGGAGACATCGCGTCGAGCGCCTTGGAGGCCGCCGCGACGCGGCACGCGCGCTCCTGCGCCGACACGAGGAACGACGCTTTTTCGGCCGCGAGTGCCTCGAAGGGCGATGCGAGGAGCGCGTCGCGCGGCGAAAGGTCGTCGTCGTCGTCGAGGCGCGGGTCGAGAGACCACTCGAGCGCGGCGGCCGCGGGACCGAACGTCTTCTTCGCATTAGGAATCCACACTTCCCGGCACAGCCGCGAAATCAGGGGCTTCCATTTTGCGAAGCGCGAATCGGACGACCTCGAGAATCCCAGCACCAAATCCACCGCTTCGACTTCGTCGAGCTTTTCCTCCTCCGAACCCCACGCGGAAGCCTCGTATGCTGCCTCCACGGGCTCCCATGAATGCGAAAGTTCGCTCACGGCCGCGCCCACGAGCTCCTCCTCGCACCCCAAGCGCAGCAACACCTTCAACCCCGCGAGCCGCGCCGTTTTAGCAGCGCGCGGATTTACAAGTTTACGGCACAGCTCGACGACCACTTCCGACTCCGCAACGTACTCCGCGACCCGTTCCAGCACCTCAAACACCTCCCGCCACTCATCGACCTCGACCGCCTTCTTCTCGCCCAATATCATCCGCTTCACCCGACTCGAATCCTCCTTGGCCTTCTCGTAATGCGCGACGGTCTTCAATGCCACCTCGACCACCCGTCCGGCGTGCTCGCGCAAAAACCCCTCGGCCTCGGACGGAGTCGATTCGCCAAGAAACTCCCGCGCAGCGCGGAGGTTTTTCCGGGGGGGTATCCCGTCCTTGAAGAACTTGGTGAGCCGCCGGTCTTCGGTCGTCATCATCACATCATCTTCTCTTGTGGAGACAAAATAAATAATGAAACGTAAGTAGTACCTCTACTCGTCGTTAGTGTCTGGGACATTTTGAGGCCTAAGAGGAGACTGCATCCGCCCGTCACCCGACTACGAGATTGTTGTGACCCAGCCGTACACACGCACACACACCGAGGCGCTCTCTCTTGTCAACACGACGAATATCACGAACAAGTACGGCGCACATGCTGCCTAGCAGCTCACACTCGCGCGGTGCGTCATCATCATGTGTGCATATGCCGTGTTGTTGTTGGATTAGATTGGAGCTCCGCACTTTGGTTTTTTTTTTATCCTTGCGGCTCACGTGTTTTTTCGCGAAAAAAATACAATACGACGTCATCGGTCGATGATAATCTCGTCGCCACTTTTTTTCTTTCGATGCGTTGTTCTCGTCGCGCCGCGCGTGTCCCGCGGGGCAAGTATTGCGGAATCATCATCGTCAGCTGCCGGCGGATCGATCCATTATTCGATAATATCGCACTCGACATCTCGGTCCTCCCAATTACTCTTTTGCACACGCACGCACGCGGTGTCGCGAATGCCTTCTATGGTGTGCTCGATCAGAATTCACGTGGTAGATGGGGATTAATTATTCTTTGGTTTCGTTGAACGACACAATTTTTTTACCCCTCGGACACAAGATTCTAGGCATCACGGGACAACTGCAATGTGCATTTCTCGCCACACGACGCCCGAATGCTGGAAATTCAATCCTCTTTCATCACGCGAGCCTTGACGCGGCGACGGCTTTCGACACTTCGATCCTTCCGGTCAACTGCATCAAGGAGGGGGCGATCTTGTGCTCCACAGACCGTCCCAATCGTTCGGAAAATGGGCATTCTCGACACCGAAACGTGCGGGTACTGCAACAAGGCCGCGTGCGACAAGAACTCGAATGGCCGATTCATCGGAGAACAAAAAGAGCGTAGCGCCGGTCTCCATCTACCAAACCGGTGCTTTTGTTTGTTGCCACGACGACGGCGATCCGAGCTTTTCATATCACAGTGCCATTCTGTTTGTGTTCAGGTTCTTATGAATGTGAAGTAGGATATTTTTCTGGCTATTCGAAGTTGCTTGCTGCCATAATTTTTTTTTTTTTACCGGAGGCTTCCTGTGCTGCCTGCTTGAGGTTGTTGCCGTGATTATAAAGATGAATGAAGGGAAATCGCACGGTATCAAGGCGAGGGCGATTCGGGATCGGTGGCGATGGCGCGGTGCTTCGGCAGGGCTCGGACTTCACATTTCAGACATGAATGGTCGAGTCGAACGTGGCGGCGGTGTTGGCAATAAAGCGCCAGGCCAGCCGCTCGACGGTAAGGCCTGTGTACCGTAGAGCGGCATATTCTATGACTCTTTAGCGGAAACACGTGGGTCGTCGGCATCTCTAGATCGGCCATTAGTCCCATGCGCTTCCCGCTTGAATATAAAGGAATTATGTTGCAGTTCTTAAGCTCGTAGCAGTTTTGGGGGGCGGCCCCACAGCCAAGCCTTCGTCAGTCATTGCTAAGCTTGTGCGAATACTAGGTGCTAGACAGCATCTTAAGCTCCATGAAGACCGTATTACAGACTGCCGTGAGCACGTTCGTCAATCGCGGCGCTGCACAGGCCGGCCGTCACGCTGACTTTCGCCGCCTACCTTTTATTTAGTTCCTTGGAGCGAACCTCCGGAAGCGCGTCGCTGACGGTGGACTCGAGGTGGAAATCCCTGGCGTGCTTTCAAGGTTCAAGATGTGTCTATGCGAACCCCTTCGCGTGCTGTTTTACAAAATTGTTTTAGCACACGACTTTTTACAAACCTTGGATACATACATACTTGTAGAAAAGGATGAAATGAAGGTCCTGAAAATCCAGAAATTTGAATTTTGAACGATATTTCAGGCTTCACATTATTGGTGGCGGCACCGTGATCGAGCAGACGGCGATTGATGTGGCCCTTTGAGCTGATCGGGCATAATGAGCGTTGAGGTCGAGGCGGAATTACGCGATGATGATCCGCGAGCGAACGGCAATCGCGTCTCGTTCGCCATGATACTCGAGTTTAGTCTACTCATCCTCGGCATCGTTGGCTTCCTTGGCATCATCGGCATGCTGGGGCTCCAGGTATTCGGCAGCAGTAGGGGCTTGCGCGGCAAGCCACTCGCGGCGGATCACAACGGCGCGTTGACGGCTAAAATCCTGTGCTTGCTGGTCTTCTTGTCCTCCGTCGCGCTCCTATACGCGTGCGTGCGCGTTGATTTCAATACGCTGCGCTCGGAGCTGCGCTCGGAGGTCGGCGCGCTGCGCTCGGATCTGCGCTCAGATTACAGGACGCTTCACGAAGATTTGAACGCCCTCAACAGCCGAATCGACCAATATTTGCTCGTGCGCACGTTCGTACCTGGTCGTATCGTGAGCACCCAGCCGACAACCCCGCAGTCTTCACCTGGTCTACATAACTCAACCTAAGGGGTTTGGATTAGCGGATTGGTCCGCATGAGAGAGGGCTTGACCCGCGGGCACCTGAATTCAAAGCCCACGAGAATCTCTATCGAGAACAAAGTTCGAGGAGGCGTGTGGTGCCGGTCGTTTCTGCGAGGTCGGCGTGAAAAGCATCATCACGCGGGAGAAGACAAAGTAGAACAGTGCTGAAATCGTCGCCGGGGGCCATGAGACTGGTGGCTGTAGCGTCATGAAAGGATTCGAACGGAAATCCGAAAAACTTCCGGTCCGCGCGGAGCATTCGGTTGCTAATGTCCTTCCCGTGAATGAACGAACCTATAGCAGACAGACAGACAGACAGACAGACAGACAGACAGACAGACAGACAGACAGACAGACAGACAGACAGACAGACAGACAGACAGACAGACAGACACACCAGCGCGCCGTCCTCCCGCGCTTTCTAGGCAACTCACTCTTCGATGGTCGGGAGAGGGAGCGCCGCGGCTGGAGCACGAGCTGCTGAGCGTTGATTTAGGCCCCCGCAACTTTTTGGTCTGTTGTTGCCTTGGTTCGCCGACTGAAATTAGCAAGGTGCTTGAGGGTCTAGTGGAACTCGTAGCAGCGCAATAAAAAAAAGCTTGCTATGTCAGTTAGCAGTGTAGGGCGAGCCGCAACACCCCACGATCATCCTGGAGATAATCTGATATGTTTATATAGGAGGCGATCCCTGTGAGCACCGAAGGGTCTTTTAACTGCACTTCTTATGGTCGATACAGGCGCGAAGGAAGTATTGCGATGGCGGCGCGGCCATTAGAGCTACCGATATGCGACTGCGACCCCGTCGATGAGCTCAGGCGCCTCGATGGTGGCCGTCGCAGGCGCGTCCGCCGCATTTATGTAGTTAATAGAGACGAGTAGAACTCCTCGATCACAAGAAGTCGCTTCAACCCCTGGTATTTATTACGCAACGCTTGACTTTGAAGACTCGTTGCTAAAAAGACTTAACTGAGCACGTCATTGCTGACGTGTATTTATTATATACGTAACGGGCGCTTTTGGAGGGCATTGAAGCTCGGCTTATATCCGTGTTGAAACCCCCGGCCAGGATTCCCCCCTTTTTGGTGATGCCAAAGCACCGACCCATGAGGTAGCGCCATGTGGTCGCCCGCCGAGCTGGTGCTGTTGGGGTTTGCCGGCGTGTGCCTCGGGCTCGCCTTGGCCGCTTTCCTGGTCCAGCGGAAGCGGACAAAGACGAAGCAACCGACGCCGGCAAAAAGCAAGCGACGAAAAAAGACATCCCCAGTTCACGCCCCGCGGCCCAATGGCCGTGAGAAGAAACCCGTCGAGCCCCCCGCGCCACCCCCCGCGCCACCCCCCGCGCCGCCCGTCTTAATCGACCCCGACAACGGCGACGAATGGCAGACGGTTCGTTACCGAGACGGTTTGTCCTAACCGCTGACGCAGGTTCCGCGCCGCCGCACCCGCGACAAAAAGCTCAAGTCCTAGACAACACTTCTTACTTGCATGACACTGATCTAACGACGGGCTCTCGAGACATAGTACCCTCCTCCTTCGGCGCCCTCAATTTTCTTCGAGACCAACAACGTGCCCAGACTACGACGAGGAGGAGGACATCCTCGCCCTTCGCGCTTTCCTCTCTGCCGGCGTCTCTCCTCGTCGCCCTTCGACCGCCGTGACGCCTCGGCACTCATACCCTCCGGTACGCCCAAAAAAGACATCACAAAGACACATGATATGTTTTGTTGAGAGAACGTGGTAGCGAGTGCGTGCGGGGTTATAGGGAGGGTTAGTTTAGTTAGTAGGTAGCTGCTGCCAAGGCAAAAAACGCGAGCGCAAAGCGGAGGCTCCGCGATGACAGCAATCATGGTAAGGAAAGCAGGTGTCAGACGCGCAGCGGCGCGAGATACTTGCGTCTCCGAGACCACAATGCTCGAAAGCTTGTCAACGCGACGTGGACCTTTGTGCGTGGAGTGGCTCTTCCTTCCTTCGACGTGATTGCTGACGGTGGCTCAATTTGCGAGCCCTCGCCATCCGGCGTGCGCCTTACGCAAGCCTGTCTTAAGACACGTATCATCAAGGCGGCGACGTCCCTGATCGTAAACTTCAACTCGCAATACTTCGTCAACGCACCGTGGGCCATCATCACGACGGACGAGGAGGCTCTCTCGAGTTCTTCCACACGATCGATCGATCGATCGATCTCAGTGACTTCAACCCACGAAATATTGCAAATATGTCGTGGTCGCATCGACTGCACTGACATTTGATTACTTACTGATCTCGCTGCTTTATTGATTGATTGATTTGGAAGTCGCCGATGATGCCGCGCGTCGCGGCTCCACTTAATTTGCAGCCCTTCCGCCGATCTCGGACCACCAGCAAGTCAGATGCTCCTGTCCGCGTATCAACGCAACACCGGCTCTGATCCATCCCACGTCAATTGGGTCGTGCTCAACCGACCGAATTGGCTGGACTTACGTCGTCGTCGAGCAAATGACCAAGGGCCACTCATGGTGGTTGGCTCGAAACACCCACATTGCAGGACGTCGTCGAAGAAGCGAGAGGCCCCGAAGACGCTCGGAGAAGCCGCCGCCGTCGTCTCGCGAAACCTCGCGGTCGCCGACACGCGGTCGAGGGCCTCGTCGAGATCGCGGAACAGCCACGTTACACCCGCAAAATCATGAACGCGGTGTGATTGTCGAATGAGTCCTCTTCGGGTGCAGATCTTTATTGTGCCGCATCTCGTGTTCGCTGGGCGTACGAATGGGGCTCTGATAGCACTATTTATCGACGCATCCGTGCCTCCTGATTGAACACGTTGTTCGCGGACTGACTCACTGGTGGTATAGATGCGAATGGTTTTTTAGGGGGAAACTCTTGCGCTTTGGAGTACGTGTGATTTACATCGTAGTAGTCGCGGTTCCAATGGCGTGCTCGTCAGATTCGCGCTGACGAGCGAGCCCACGGGCCCCAACAATAACCTCAAAGCCTGGATTTTCTTTCTAGCGCCGCCCACTTTCAAGAGGTTCGTCCGAATCATTATTATCTGGTCAAGAGAAGCCCGCGTGACGAGCTATACCGGGCCATCTTATCGCGAGCCTCGCGCAGCTTGGTATCCGCGAATGGGCCTCCAGGCAGGAAGTAGGGTAGTGGTGGCTGGCGCTGGTCGCGGCTGTTGACTTCAACTCTAAGACATTCCCAAAGAAAATAGGAGGCGTGGTCCTCGTCGGGGATGACGCGCTCGCGCAAGGCACAACTGAAGGAGGTGTGGGCACTCCCATACTTGAAGAGGGAGCACTTGTCGAGAAAGTTGTCGACCAACCCCCCGGGCACGCTGATGACGGTGTCTGAGACGCACTCCTTAGAAAACGCCTTCTTCTCGCAACGGTGGGGCCACGCGATGCAGCCCTCCCGGGGAAGCAATAGCGCGGGGTCGACGGGGGCGCGCCAGAGCAGATCCGGTCGTGTGACGACCACCCAGTCGTAGGGCGACCTGAGGAGCTTCCTCGCGGCTTGAAATTTGGCCATGCGAGACATAGTCTGGGGTCCGAACACCGCAGCTCGCAGGAATGGTCCGTAGGCGTCGCTTACGGCGCGATCGAGGTCGCCGCACGTGTCGACGCTCAGCAGGACGTCGACACTGGCCCCCTCGAGCGGCTGAAACAAAAAAGCGCGCTGCGAGCGGATCGCCGCGAGTTGCCACGCGGCGACATCGCTCGTCAGATTGCTGTCATGATCATCGCAAGCGCGCTCAGGGCCACCCGCGCGGTACTCGAAGTGATGCGTGCTGCCGAATATTAGGAACGCGATTCGAGTCCCGTTGAGCCTCCGCGTCGAGGTGCAACGACTCGCGTTGCGAGGTGCCGGCTTGGAGTGGCGCGGTGGTTTGGCGGCGCCGCCGCCGCTCAGAAGCGCCCCCGTTTTGACCGTTCCTTGCCTCTCTCAACGGCCTTTACAGACTACGTTGTTGTTGCGTCATGGCGATGGCGAGGGCGATCATCGCAAGGAGGGAGAGAAAGTACGCGACGCCTCAGAAAGGCTGGCGGATCCTGTCCCCGTTGAGGTAGATGAGGCAGTGAACGTAGCGGAAAAAGGTGAACGTGTAGACCGCCGTTGTGGCCCATAGAGGCGGCTTGATTCCGCTGTTGGCGTAGGCGAGAGCGACCCCCAAAAAAAAAGGGTTCGTTCTCGACCGCGTTGCCGACGACGCCGGTCCAGCGCTCGAGCGTGCAGAGGGTCGAACCGAAGCCAGCGAAGAGGGTCTTAAACACGCCGGCAAGAAGCGCTCCTTTAAAGTCGGTATCTTCCTTCCTTGAACGCAGCCTTTCGCGACGTCTCGTTGTCCCCCGTCATCAGACGCGCGCGAATCGTGAAGAGGTGGAGGACTCCCATCTTGATCGCGAGCGCACCTGAGCATCTTAGCACGGCAACCTTGAAGCTCGTGTTGATCATTCTCTTGCAGCAAACAACAACCTTGTTCTTTCAAAAAGAAACTGACACTTTGTGGCGATTTCCTAATTACTAATCGACAGATCCTAACTACTAATCGACAGATGTTTGTCTGTCTGTCTATGTGGGCGGACGTTTCCGGACGGTCCGTTAGAAGTGCTTGCTTCTTACACGCGGAAGACCAGAGGGGAAGGACCGGGGGAAGAGTCGAGAAGCCCAACGTTCGCGGCATTTTCAAACCAAAGCATAGCGTGGGGATATATAGATGCGACGCCAAAGCCAAAGCCGAGCCAAACGTCCGACGCGCCAAAGTCGTAGGACGCGACCAAGTCGTGGACGACCAAGTCGAGGAGGTCGCCAAGTCGAAAGCGGGGTGCGACCAAGTCGTGGACGACCAAGTCGAGGAGGTCGCCAAGTCGAACGCGGGGTGAGTCCGACGGACGTAGTCTATATATATACGCGGATCGACAAAACATGAGCGGCGCCGCGGTTCCCAGCGGAACCATCGGGAGCGCAGGAATGTCTGGAGACCGCGACCGAGCTCGAACGAACGCGATTCGGCACTTCAATGCTTTCGCCAACGGCAAAGGCGACCGGCCCCGGGGCCCTTCAGCGATGTGGACGTTGCGGTCTTGGCGGCGCCCAGGGTTTGGGAACGCTTCGCCTTCTATCTCGTCGAGGAAACGAGCCTCGGAACGACGAGCATCCTCGACATTTTGGGCATCGTCCTCCGGGCCGCCAAGACCAGGTTCGACGTTCGGGGAGCGGCGGCGGACGTCAAAGACTTCTTCATGTGTCTCAACTCGGATTCGCGCTCGGAATGGGCCGTCTGGTATCGTGGTATACGCCACAACATCCAGCGCATCAAGTCTCAACGCTCGATGGCGGCGGGCGAAGATGAGGACCACACGGCTCCAGCTATCTACCCTTGCCAAATTGACCGCATTGTCCGGGCCTACGCTCGGAAGGGCAGCCAGGAATCCGCCAAGCGCATCCACACGATCCACGGCCTCTGGATGGCAGGGGCTCGATCGAGCGAGCCCAGGTGGATGGCGCTAGGAAACGTGGGACGCTTCGACGTCCAGTTCAACGCGTGGTTCATCACGGTGCCGCAGTCCAAGGTCTCGAAGACCAAGCTCACTGCCTGGATTGCGGGGAACGGGTGGGAACGCTGCATTCTTACGTCCTTTGCCGACAACATGGTCCTCAATCGCCTCGAAGTCCAGGAGGACGACGGCACTCGCTGGCTCTTCCCCGACCTCGTCAACACCGACAGCTCCGCGAAGAGGATCGGGCGATACGTCAAGGACCTGTTGCCGCATTCCTCAACGGCGGCCCGAGGCTCGCGTGCTCGCAGCTTCGAAGCCGTCGAAATTACTGGCGGCGACGACAAGCCTCCCGACAACGCCTCCGCGGCTAGCTTCCGCCACGGTGTCTGCGAGTATCTTGCCGGCTCGTTGGCCCTCGAGCACTGCGTAATGGTGACGGGACACGAGCTTCGCTCTGTCTCAGCATTCTTCGAATACTTCCGGAAGTTGAACTGCCAAGTCATGCCGGGCGCTATCATCCTCGCGGGCTGGCGCAAGCCGGCTTGGAGCCAAATACCCCGCGGTCCCGTGCCGGCGTCCATCGACGTCATCCTCGCCCTCGGCGTTGACCCCGACAAGCTCGTCGATGTCATAAAAGCCGTGCTTCAGATCGACACCCAGTACCCCGAAGAATATCAACGCGACGGGAAGCTGTGGAGCCTCATCACGGCGGCCTTCGCCAGCATCGTCATGTACTACCCCGAGCGGCAGGACGGCAATTATTTCCTGTTCGTTAACCTTAAGCTTCGAGACGCCGTCAATCATATCTTTAGTACCCAGTATGGCGCGCCCGACGCCGTCCTTCGCCAATGGAGCCGCAAAATTCGCTCTGCGTTCGACGAGGCCAACCTTCACCTCACAGGCCGCTGGATCTCAGGCGATGAGGATCGTGAGATGGCTCGCCAGCGCAACGAAAACCGCGAGCTCCACGGAAAGGTCGATCAACTCCACGGAAAGTTCGATCAACTCCACGGAAAGTTCGATCAGCTGCAGATGATGGTTGGGTGCCTGCTCGATAACTTTGGAGTCGCGCTGCCAGCCCAACCACCGCAACTGCAGCCAATCGAGCCACCGGAGCAGCCACTCCTGCCGCCTCCACCGGCGCTGCCGCCTCCAGCAGCGCACAACCCCGTCGCTCCGCTTCCACCACCGCCGCCGCCTCCCGCGATGGCATCGGCGTCGGTCCCGGCCTTGGCCCCGGCCCCTGTCGTGCCTCAGCCCGAGCAGATCGTGAATGCACCAATCCCCGCACCGGCGCCCACAGCCGTTGTCGTGCCCCCGCCCACGCCGGCGGCA
Organism: Chrysophaeum taylorii; assembly: GCA_029834535.1. Lineage (NCBI taxonomy): Eukaryota > Pelagophyceae > Pelagomonadales > Pelagomonadaceae > Chrysophaeum > Chrysophaeum taylorii. The sequence goes on from JAQMWT010000096.1 coordinate 170,778, forward strand.
GTCATGCCGCCTTTGGTCATGCAATCTCGAGGCCCTCTCCCACCCTCCGTCTTCCCGGCCTGCACTCACGCGACCGCTCCTCCAACAGCCAACAACATGCTCGTGCGTTCCAGCGCAGCACCCTCATTCGACCTCGACAAACTCAGTGGCGTCGCCGCCGTGGATGTCGTTGTCGGGTGGTTAGGACATAAATTGCCTCCCACCATGACACGCCAGGACAAGAGACGCTGCGAGAATCTGCTCAAGTATGTCAGGTTTATGGGAACCGACGCCGAAATCAAGGGATTGGCATCGTCGAACATGGAAATTGGCAAAAAGCGCGCACTTGCCACCAAACTCCTCGGCTTCGTACGCCGCTACCTTGCGATGTTGTATATGAAGCACAAGAACCCATCGGATCCGATGCCCAAGGCCTTCGAAGCGAAGGGCGGCATGAAGGCCAACTACATCGACGACCGAGTCAGTCAGATCTCCAAACTCCCCGGAATCTCCCGCCGGAATTTCCCAATCTCAAGAGCAAACTTCCACAATTTCCGAAAGGAGATCGACGACACGTTCGACCCCGATTTCGCCCCCGCTGCCAAACGGCCGCGCATCGCGAGCAGCAACTTATCCGAACACCGCGAGCACGCCCTGGAACCGCCCCTAAGCCGCCGGCCGTCCGCGGCCGGGGGAACAAGCTGACATTAACAAGTAAGAAAAGCATCACCCTTCGGTTAGCAACCTCGGGCCGACCCCGTAGCCTCGTGCCAGAAGGCCGCGAAAGGGTCCTTCTACGCGGCGCGAGCCGCCGGTGTCGAAGAAGCGGCTTTAGCGGCGCGGAGGTGCCGAGACGCCGGAGGGCACCACAAAAGCCGCCGGCGGCGTCGGAGAAGCCGCCACGGCGCTGGAGGGCGCCACTAAAGCCTTCGGCGCCGCCAAAGCCGCCAGGGCCTCCGGCGGCGGCGTCACCGGCGCCGCCAAAGCCGCTGGCGCCTTCGGCGCCTTTGGCGCCTCCAGCGCCGGCCCCGAAGGCTTCGGCGCCTCCTTCGGCGCTTCGGCGCTTCGGCGCATTGGGGCCTTCGGCGCCTTCGGCGCTTCGGCGCCTTTTCGCCACCTTTTCGGCGCCTTCGGCGCCTTCGGCGCCTTTTCGCCACCTTTTCGGCGCCTTCGGCGCCGGCGCCTCCGGCGCCGGTACTTTTTTTTCCGGCACGGGGGGTCCGGAAACGTCCGTTTTTCTGTCTGTTTGTTTGTTTGTCCCTCGATTTAGGGTAAGGATCAGGTAGGCGCGAGAGTAAGGATCAGGTAGGCGCGAGAGCCAGACAGTGATCCTCCAAGCCGTCTACGGCGACCTCGCAGACTATTTCCACGACCCGCGGCGGCTCTTTCAGCGCGCCATTCTCACGCCCCGTCGAAACGATGTTGTCGATGCTGACAACGCGCGCATGACCGCGGCCTTTTTTTCCCGGAGACGAGGCGTCGGAGTTCTTTTCGGCCGACTAGGTTGGGTCGGAAGACGACGCCTCGCTCTTTACAGTAGAGTTTTCGACTCCCTGACAACCAACGGCATGCTGACTTTGATCGCGAGCTTAAAGTCTTCGCAACCTCGACCCGTCGCACGGCCACTGCAACGGTACCAGATACATGATCGATCGTGTCGTTGTCACCGAGGCTCCTCCAACCTGTATCCCTTAAGGCCCGCCGACGCCAAACGATCACCAAGAGCCAGGGCCAGACGCCCCGCGAGGTCGGCGTCCTCTTTCCCAAGCCCGTCTTCTGCCACGTCCAGCTCTACGTGGCTCTCTGTCGATCGGCAACCCCGAGGATATACTCTTCTGGGTCGACGACTCCACCCTACCCCACACGTGCTGCGCAATACCGATAAGCCCCCTCCCGGCGTCTACACGCGCACTGTAGGTGAACTTACTGGGACCAGGTGAACTTACTGGGGTTTGAGATTGGGACTAGGTGAACTTAGTGACCAGGTGAACTTACTGGGACCAAGTGAACTTACTGGGGTTTTAGAGTAAAGGGTTTTTAGAGTAAACTCAAAGGTTGGCGGCGCGTGCGGATCAAAGCAGCTTAGATTGGCGGAGGCGAGAGCGACGAGCTCAAAGGAGTTGGTGTGAGCTAGGTGAACTTACTGACCAGGTGAACTTATATGAAACTTACTGGGACCAGGTGAACTTACTGGGGTTAGAGATTGGGACTAGGTGAACTTACTGGCCTGCACTTGTGTTTGTCTGTTTGTCTGTTTGTTTGTTTGTCTGTCCCTCGATTTAGGGTAAGGATCAGGTAGGCCCGCGAGCCAGGCAGACAGTGATCCTCCAAGCCGTCTACGGCGACCTCGCAGACTATTTCCACGACCCGCGGCGGCTCTTTCAGCGCGCCATTCTCACGCCCCGTCGAAACGATGTTGTCGATGCTGACAACGCGCGCATGACCGCGGCCTTTTTTTCCCGGAGACGAGGCGTCGGAGTTCTTTTCGGCCGACTAGGTTGGGTCGGAAGACGACGCCTCGCTCTTTACAGTCGAGTTTTGAACTCCCTGACAACCAACGGCATGCTGACTTTGATCGCGAGCTTAAAGTCTTCGCAACCTCGACCCGTCGCACGGCCACTGCAACGGTACCAGATACATGATCGATCGTGTCGTTGTCACCGAGGCTCCTCCAACCTGTATCCCGTAAGGCCCGCCGACGCCAAACGATCACCAAGAGCCAGGGCCAGACGCCCCGCGAGGTCGGCGTCCTCTTGCCCAAGCCCGTCTTCTGCCACGTCCAGCTCTACGTGGCTCTCTGTCGATCGGCAACCCCGAGGAGATATACTCATCTGGGTCGACGACTCCACCCTACCCCACACGTGCTGCGCAATACCGATAAGCCCCCTCCCGGCGTCTACACGCGCACTGTAGGTGAACTTACTGGGACCACGTGAACTTACTGGGGTTTGAGATTGGGACTAGGTGAACTGAGTGACCAGGTGAAACTGGGACCAGGTGAACATACTGGTGGTTTTAGAGTAAAGGGTTTTTAGAGTAAACTCAAAGGCTGGCGGCGCGTGCGGATCAAAGCAGCTTAGATAGGTGAACTTACTGGCCAGGTGAACTTATACGAAACTTACTGGGACCAGGTGAACTTACTGGGGTTAGAGATTGGGACTAGGTGAACTTACTGGCCTGCACTTGTCCTAACTACTAATCGACAGATGTTTGTCTGTCTGTTTGTTTGTTTGTTTGTCTGTCTGTTTGTCTTTAAATGTCGACTGCTAAGAGGGGGGGGGTGTGTGTGGGGAGCATGAAGGATGTGGGTGGGTTTGTGGGGTATGAGGGATGTGCCTGACGGGCGGAGATAAGTACGCTGTTTGTCCCTCGATTTAGGGTAAGGATCAGGTAGGCGCGAGAGTCAGGATCAGGTAGGCGCGAGAGCCAGACAGTGATCCTCCAAACCGTCTACGGCGACCTCGCAGACTATTTCCACGACCCGCGGCGGCTCTTTCAGCGCGCCATTCTCACGCCCCGTCGAAACGATGTTGTCGATGCTGACAACGCGCGCATGACCGCGGCCTTTTTTTCCCGGAGACGAGGCGTCGGAGTTCTTTTCGGCCGACTAGGTTGGGTCGGAAGACGACGCCTCGCTCTTTACAGTAGAGTTTTCAACTCCCTGACAACCAACGGCATGCTGACTTTGATCGCGAGCTTAATGTCTTCGCAACCTCGACCCGTCGCACGGCCACTGCAACGGTACCAGATACATGATCGATCGTGTCGTTGTCACCGAGGCTCCTCCAACCTGTATCCCGTAAGGCCCGCCGACGCCAAACGATCACCAAGAGCCAGGGCCAGACGCCCCGCGAGGTCGGCGTCCTCTCGCCCAAGCCCGTCTTCTGCCACGTCCAGCTCTACGTGGCTCTCTGTCGATCGGCAACCCCGAGGATATCGTCTTCTGAGTCGACGACTCCACCCTACCCCACACGTGCTGCGCAATACCGATAAGCCCCCTCCCGGCGTCTACACGCGCACTGTAGTTGAACTTACTGGGACCAGGTGAACTTACTGGGGTTTGAGATTGGGACTAGGTGAACTAAGTGACCAGGTGAACTTACTGGGACCAAGTGAACTTACTGGGGTTTTTAGAGTGAACGCAAGGGCTAGCGGCGTGTACGGATCAAAGCAGCTTAGATTGGCGGAGGTGAGAGCGACGAGCTGGGTTAGAGATTGGGACCAGGTGAACTTACTGGCGAACTTACTGGCCTGCACTTGTCCTAACTACTAATCGACAGATGTTTGTCTGTCTGTCTGTTTGTCTGTCTGTTTGTCCCTCGATTTAGGGTAAGGATCAGATAGGCGCGAGAGTAAGGATCAGGTAGGCGCGAGAGGCCAGACAGTGATCCTCCAAGCCGTCTACGGCGACCTCGCAGACTATTTCCACGACCCGCGGCCTTTCAGCGCGCCATTCTCACGCCCCGTCGAAACGATGATGTGACGGCGCGCCGTAGAGTAAGCGAGCCGCCAGCCAGACGTATCCTGCAAGCCGTACGGCGACCTCGCAGACTATTTCCACGACCCGCGGCGGCTCTTTCAGCGCGCCATTCCACGCCCCGTCGAAACGATGTTGTCGATGCTGACAACGCGCGCATGACCGCGGCCTTTTTTCCCGGAGACGGGCGTCGGAGTTCGTGACGAGCTGGGTAACGACGCCTCGCTCTTTACTCGCGACATTTCAACCCCTGACAACAACGGCATCGCTGACTTTGTTCTTTGACTCAACCTCGACCCGGCCGGCCACGCCGCAGATACGATCGATCGATGGAACTAGTCCTCCACAGGAACGGCATCCCCGTCCCCTGACGCAAAAAAGGGAAAAAGCCCACGCGTTCTGGACCCGTCGTTCGGCGCGGGCTAGTCTCGTCTTCTTATCCGACCCTCTACGTGCGTTGGCGATCCCCCACCCACGGTAGATGCGCTTAAGGCCGCCTGCCTCCCCAGTTGCGCAGCCGACGCCCCCAGGTCGCGGCACGATAGCCTCTTCTGCCATGTTTGGGCGAGCGTGGCACTCCGCGCTGGCCTCACCCGGGAAGGCACCATCGGGCCGGCGACGTTTTAGAGCACAGCTGCTGCGACAAACCCAAAAAGCCAGGCGGTGCGTGCGGTGCACGCGGGGATGTAGCGTCGAGCTGCGGGAGCAGGTGAACTGAGGTGGACTTCGCTGATTGGGACGACAGGTGAGCTGGGGAGGGATGGACTGGGCGGTGTAAACAACTGGGGGCTTTTATGTCGTAGAGTTGTCGCCAAGGCACCGGAAATGCGACACTCTCTTAACTCGTGGCACGACCTCGCACAAGACCGCGCGCAGTGGCGTCCGCCATCCACGCATTTTCATCCCTCGCCTCTACCCCAACTGTGTGATTTTTGTTTCAGGACTTGGACCGCTAATGCTGGCTCCAGCCTGGCTCCCATGCCTGGGAGAGGTCCAGTTAGTTAGTTAGAGCGTTCTGTTGTCGAGCGTGGTGAGGATGTCTGGGACGACTTGGCGTCGGGCGATTGCCTCGGTACCGGCCATAGAGGCGTGCGAATGGTAGGTGGGGCGACGACGTCAGTTTGTCTGTTTGTTCCTCGATTTAGGTAGGATCAGGTAGGCGCGGACAAATGATCCTCCAAGCCGTCTACGGCGACCTCGCAGACTGTTTCCACGACCCGCGGCGGCTCTTTCAGCGCGCCATTCTCACGCCCCGTCGAAACAATGTTGTGGATGCTGACAACGCGCGCATGACCGCGGCCTTTTTCCCGGAGGCGAGGCGTCGGAGTTCTTTCGGCCGACTAGGTTGGGTCGAAGCCGACGCCTCGCTCTTACAGTCGAGTTTTGAACTCCTGACAACCAACGGCATGCTGACTTTGATCGCGAGCTTAAAGTCTTCGCAACCTCGACCCGTCGCACGGCCACTGCAACGGTACCAGATACATGATCGATCGCTGTCACCGAGGCTCCTCCAACCTGTATCCCTAAGGCCCGCCGACGCCAAACGATCATCAAGAGCCAGGGCCAGACGCCCCGCGAGGTCGGCGTCCTCTTGGCGAAGCCCGTCTTTGCCACGTCCAGCTCTACGTGGCTCTCTGTCGATCGGCAACCCCGAGGATATCTATCCTCTTCTGGTGACGACTCCACCCTACCCCACACGTGCTGCGCAATACCGATAAGCCTCCCGGCGTCTACACGCGCACTATAGGTTAACTTACTGGGAACCAGGTGAACTTACTGGGTTGGAGATTGGGACTAGGTGAACTTGGTGACCAGGTGAACTTATTACTGAGACCAAGTGCGAACTTACTGGGGCTTTTAGAGTAAACTCAAAGCTTGGCGGCGTGTGCGGATCAAAGCAGCTTAGATTGGCGGTGAGAGCGACGAGCTCAAAGGAGAGTGGGGTGAGTGGGTGTGGGTTTACGCCGAACTAAAGAGATTGGGTTTACGCCAAACTTACTGGGGTTAGAGATTGGGACTAGGTGATCTTAACGGGTGAAAATGCTGGGGTTAGAGATTGGGACTAGGTGAACTTACTGGCCTGCACTTGTATCATTTACCAAGGAAGGCGGTGGCCGAGTCTCTTGGGGGTTAGTTTTTTGGGTGAAAACCAAATTCCCGCCACCACCAGGTCAGGTTGTTTGTCTGTCAGTATGATTTGATAAAAAGTAAATAAATAATTTTGTGCATTCTGACCGTTATTACCACCGAACAGCATTCTATTGATTACGTGTCTAGAGCGAATTATATCTTGTTGACTACTGTCGAACGTTGCACAGGGCGGTTTTCCGCCTCTTGGCGGAATGCAGGCTTGAAACTAATTTTGTGCGTTTGGCTTCGTGGTGTTGTCACCTAGAAGAAAGGCGGCGGTTACGCGGCGCGGATACTTGATGGGAGGAGATACGCTCGTATCCACCCCACCTAGGCGCTGTCGGGTCTTCTGGTATGATGGAATAAGCGCGGGCCGCCCGCGACAAGACAGATTGAGATTGGCACGGTATCAATCGTGAGGTCGATCGATCAATGAGCGGAGGACCCCGGCGCAGGGTGGGGCGGCGGCCTCCCGGTCAGGACGACGGCCTGAACGATGCCTGGCTCCAGTCGGATGCACGATCTCTTCCTGTCGCGGGAGACAGGACGACTCTTCGCAGGCCTCGCTCGACGAGGCGATCCAGACCCAAGGCCGGCGAACCTGTCGCTGCCGCAGGTTTCGATTTGCTGCACCAGGCGCAGCTGGGGGACATGCGGATCTTTGGGCAGATGCCCGTGAGGGCGACGGCGTCGCCCTTTATTCCTTCTCTCGGCTCGGCTTACCTCGTCAGCCGTCGTCTCTCTCGCGACGACCAGTCGACAGGCGTCGATCCCCAGCACCAGCAGGAGGCCATCTCCGTCACCTTTCAGTCGGTTCTCAATTCCGAGTGCTGGTGGTCGAACGATATCACGGGCTTTGGCGTCGCCGCGGCCGATGGGACGCAGCGTCAGGACCTGGAAGAAGTCGAAGGAGTCCAAGCAGGAGGCCGACACCACCAAGGAACTCCACGGCTACCGAGGCCGCCTCTACTCGCTCGTCGCTAAGAAGCAAGTCGCCGCCGAGGGTGCTGCTGCCGCCAAGGGAGACGAGCCGTCTCCGGCGTCGCCCGAGCAGCAGCCGTCTCGGCCGCAGTCGCCGACGCAGCCCCTCGCCAACGCGCTCGAGCTCGCCGACCAGGGGGCCAAGCGCCGAGAACCGGCACGTCCCCGCAGGCCACGCAGGAGCGCTACTTTGCCGTCGGCGACATTGGCATCGTTCAGGTCTGGCGGGCGAGCGGCACCTCGAGTCGCCGAGGAGCCAGCCCCCGACCTCCCCGCGCCCGCCGGAGACATCGCCTCCTACCCCACTTCCCGCCGCCGCCGCCGCCGGGCACGCCCCAGGAAGTAGCCCGCCCTTTCTCCACGGCTTGCGCCGCCGCTCGGCAGAATCTTCGGAGGAAGGAAAACAACAACAACAACAACAACAACAGGCAGCAGCAGGCGCGGGAATCGGGCGCGAGCACGGTATCTTGCTGGGCCCCGGCTCGGAGGCGGGCGACATCGTCGTCAACGGCAACCTCCGCGTCCGCGACATCGTCGCCGACGGAGATCTACGGGACGTTCGTCACGGACCGCGCCAGGCCGACTACGCGGAATTCTTCAAGTGGGACCCCGCATACCTCCCCGACGACGACGAAGCGGCGGTCTCGGAGGAGTCGGCCGCCTGACGTCGACGTCCCGCACGCGAGACCCGTCGTCGCAAACGAGCCGCCCCCGCGGGCAGCATCGTCCAGCTCCGATCGCCCAACCAGACCCTCACGCTGGATACGACGGGCGACGGACCGTGTCTCGTGGTCTCGACGTCTCCCTCGGTCGCCGCCGGCGTCCCGGTCGACCCCGCCCAAGCAGAGCAGGGCGCGCTCGTCGCCTTCTCGGCCAGGTCCCCGTGCGCTGCCGCGGCCGCGTCCGGCCGGGCGACAGGCTCGTGCCCTCGGGCGACTGCGACGGCTGCGCCGTGGCGCGCGACGACGCGTCCGAGGAGGAGCTCCTCCTCGGCGTCGTCGGCGTCGCGATGGAGGCTGCCGACGACGATGCATCCGACGACAATCTCGAGCACCGCGTGCTCTGCCTCGTCCGTTGGGACGTCGCCGTCAAGCGCAAGGTCTGCGAAATGGTCGACGAAACCCTCGTCGCCGTCCGAACCTCGACGGTCAGAGTCGCCACAAAAATTGGCCTCCTGGCCACCTACGCCTGGCTCGGAATCGAGATCTTGTGGATCACCCTCCTCGTCGCCGGCGACCTCCCCGGCCTCTCGCTCATAGTCCCCTGGGCCGAGGACCCCCTCGTATCCGCTCGCCTCTTCCTCGCCCTCCTCGCTCGTCGTCCATCTTCCTCTGCGTCCTCGTCCGATCCGACCTCGCCGTCGCGACCTTCCCGTCGTTGCCGCCTGCTGGTTCGCCTTCCTCGTCCTCACCTTTGTCCACGCTATCGTCCGAAACTACTCGACCGACGCAAAATTCGTCTTCGGTGCGATCTGGGCCGGCGCCGGTACCGCCTACCACCTCCTGCTAGCCCAAATCTTCCACCGCATCCCCGATATCTCGTCCGCTCTCCGTCTTACGCAGCGTGGGCTCGCAAAGCCCACCGGCATCACACCTCCTTTTTCCGAGTTCACTCACTCCGGCGGCCACTTTAAAGTTGCCGACGACCCTTCCGACTCATCCTGACGACGGAAGTCGCCGACGGCCTTCACTTCTCCTCGCGGCTTCCTTTTTCCGCATCTTTTTTCGGCCCGTCGAGATACGCTTCGAACGCGCCGTGCCTTCACCTTCTTCGTCTCTTCGTACTTCTCCTCGTGTCGTCCTTTTCCCCGCCCTGGACTGGACTGGACTGGACTGGACTGGACCGGACTGGACTGGACGACGCGCCGACTGGCCTATACTTTTTCAAGGCCGCGTGGTCGACGGCCTGACCACGCGAGCCCCCTACTCCTCTTCTTCGACACGGGCAGGCAGGCACACTCGGCCGACGACGACTGGTCAACCCCCACGACGACGACGCCATGTGACGCGCTGGACTCGCTCGCTCCTAGGAGACAGATCTCCGAGGTCGCGCTTCTTCTTCACGGTCGACCGCCCTCCTCCGTCCGTCCGTCCGCCCGCCACGAGCCTGGCGTCCCCTGAATTCGCGCGTCTGTCTATACCGCCTCCACGTCGCACGGCCAACGCCCCCGTGTGTTGGCTCCTCCTCCTCCACGATAGTAGGATAATATCTATCGGCTTATCTCCGTTCGGGTCCGTCCCCTGTCCTCACTCATCATTCCTGCCATTGCCACTGCCACAAAACTAACGAGAGTGAGGCACACCACCACCTGCGGTCCGTTAGGTGGTGTCGTCAGTCTCCGCCACCTCATATGCACGGACGACGACGACAGCGACGACGACGACGGGTGCTGTTACTCTTCTTCGCCGGCAGCTCGGCCCTAGCGCCCGATGTCTCGCAACGAATACGCGCGCTGCAAGAGCAGCAACGCACCATCGCTGACGAACTCGCGTCGCTCCAAGTCGTCACGCCGCGAACCCAGATCCTCAGGCTCTACGAGGCCTTCAACGCCCGCGACCTCGAGGGTGTCGCCTCGCTGCTCGCGGACGACGTGGTCTACGAGGACCTCCTGCTAGGCGACACGACCATATGTCGCGGCAAGGAAGCCTTCAAGGCCGCGCTCGCCTGGCACCCTGCGTTCGTCTCGGCCCGACTCGACCTTCCACTCGGAAGCCTCGAGCTCGTTGTGGACAAGGTCGCCTGCGATGGCGACACCACCGTCGCCGTCGAATGGCACGTCGAACAAAACGGTCGCCCCTTCCCCTTGGGGAGGGGTCTCTCCATCGCGACCCTCGACGACGACAAAAACCTCTCCCGGGTAGTTGACCTCTGCGAGGCCCCATGGCGCGTCGTCGGCCTCCTCGTGCGTCCTGTCCTCTTTTCGGCGCGGCCTCGGCGTTAGCGACGTTTCTCGCGGTCAACATCGCTGTCTTTCCTCGTACCCGCCCGGGACCTATGTGGTTGACGATCTCCATAATACTATCTTCAAATAAGAACGCATCCGCGTTTTTAATGACCCCTGCTAAGAGCCGGCGGTGTAAAGTAGTATTCTCTACACCCAGATGGCGACGCGTCTACTTATTTATTTGGCGGCACCGTTGGCGGGGATAGACGCGACAGCGTCTTTCGTCGAACGTTGCGCTCTACACTGGGGTTTGGTGCCCTTTTCTCCGAGGCAAACTATTATGACTTCATTTCTTCCTCGAGCGCACTCGTGCGTGTGTGTTTGTGCCACATACCTGCGGGAAGCGCCTTCTGCACCTTGTCGTTGGATCACTTTACAATATGCGATGCGGGCCTAAATTTGCTTCATACAGACTTCGTATGCACCACCTAATAATTTGACGGCGCGAATGACACTCGCCTTCGTGGTGCAGGTCTTTTCGGTTTCTTTCCGTCAGTTGTGAGACGAAGGCCGCGCGTCATTGATACGGGATGTGCAGATAGGTGTATGTCCCGGCGCACATTTCGTTGAGGGTGCGTTGTTGTGCGCGAGGCTCGCTGTGACCGTTTTCGGCGTACGCACGCAAACGCTCGCGATCCGCGCGCCCAAGTCCAACGCGAGGCTGCCAACGAGCGTCTACGCGCTCGGCGACTCTCTACGCTCATATTTCTGCCAACAGGCAACTACAGCTCGTCTGCCAACGAGCGTCTACGCGCTCGTCCGCGACTCTCTATCAGATTTCTGCCAACAGGCAACTACAGGCTCGTCTGCCAACTAGCGACTACACGCTCGTCTGCGACTCTACGCTCATATTTCTGCCATCAGGCGACTACATGCTCGTCAGCCAACAAGCGACTACACGCTCGTCTGTGACTCTCTCTACGCTCAGATTTCTACCAACAGGCGACTACAGGCTCGTCAGCCAACAAGCGACTACACGCTCGTCTGCAACTCTCTACGCACAGATTTCTACCAACAGGCAACTACAGGTCGTCTGCCAACGAGTCTACGCGCTCGTCTGCGACTCTCTACGCTCATATTTCTGCCAACAGGCGACTACAGGCTCGTCAGCCAACGAGCGACTACGCGCTCGTCTGCGATTCTCTACGCTCAGATTTCTGCCAACAGGCAACTACAGGCTCGTCTGCCAACTAGCGACTACACGCTCGTCTGCGACTCTCTACGCTCGTCTGCGACCCTCTACGCTCATATGTCTGCCAACAGGCGACTGCAGGCTCGTCTGCGACTACACGCTCGTCTGCCAACAAACGACTATGGGCATGTCTAAGACCTGAACGCCACGCTTTCGATGATGAGACGGGATATGGCGGCAAAAATTATTCAGCGCCGAAGCGAAGATCGCGCGAGGCTGCGATTGCGTAGTCAAAGACGGGCGCGCTTTCTACGTAAGGCCGCGACTCAAAGAATAGACCGCGCGAAGGCGACGAGGCTGCTTACCTTAAAGCCACAACTCGAAGTCGCGAGCGGTAACCGACTTGCGAGCATCTCAGGTTGACATTGGTCATTTGCAGGATCGTCAAAACGAAGGTGGCACCACGGACGACTTTCGATCGTTACCGTTCCCGTCGTAGCCTCTCGAATCGAACTGACCCATCACTTTTGGATTCGTTCGTGACACGTGGCTTCCCACAAGTCGCCCTCCGGTTTCTTTGCGTGCCGCCGCGACCTCGTGAACCTCCGTCGCAAAGGGTCCATCTCTCTCCTCTTGCGGTCCCGAAACGGCTCGTTAATCACACTTCTACAGTTACCCTCAACGGCTAGGATCGGTCGGATGACCCACATTATTATTACCACACAAACCCACCCACACCCTTCATGCCCCCCACACACACCCCCCTCTTAGCAGTCGACATTTAAACACTTTATTATTACACACTTCCAACGCTCATCCTCATCATCCTCACCCTTCCGAACACCCACCTATATGTGTCCATCTCGTATTCTTGTCTCCGCCTTTGCGGCGGCGGCGGCGGCTTGGCCTTTCTGTTCGTCGTTGACTTCTCTGCTGACCACATAGGTCCGTCCGTCCGTCCGTCCACCTTGGACTTTGCACCGAACAACAACAAGCAAATTTTTTTCTCCTTTTTGGTCAAATCTTAATTGCCCAGGCATAACTACCATCCGGCGCACCTTCACGCCGCTGTCGTCGGTTCCTTTTGGGTCCGTCCAGGGAGAGAAAGAAACGCTCGACTAATTAAAATCGACGATGAGGTTTCTTCTTACTTAATGATACGGAAGAGAGGACATAATGCGCGCATTCAGATTCAGCAGCCGGGTATGGGGAAGCAAGCGCTGTGTCTGAAGTGAACGCAGAATGTCCGGTGACTGCACATGACGAAGACAGACAGACAGATAGACAGTAGGGGGTAAAAGAAGACAGGAATTATGGCTTGACGGGGTCTGCGGTGACGTTGGGGACGGTGGTCTTAGAGAGTGTGTCCTTGAGGACGGGCGTGAGGTACTCGGCGAGCTTGAGGGCCTCGATGGCCGTCTGGATGGTAGCGACGCCCTCCGGGAAGGCGCCGTCGATTGCAGCTCGGGCGCAGCGCTCCGAGGTCGCGGTACTCGTCCTCCTGCGTGAGAAGGTAGCCGATCCAGTCGGGGTTTTCCGCTTGACGCTGTTGGACCTCGAGGGCGCGCGTCGTCGACCATGTCGGTTTTGATGATGAGGGACCCGTCGGGCGCCGTTACGAGGCCGAGCAGCCGTCGCCGCCGCAGCGGTCGGCTCTGATGCGGACGCGCGCCCTCTTTGTTGATTAGGGTAAATTCGACCGAGGCGAAATCGGTGTAGTCGCCGATCGTCCGGAGGTCGCCGGTGACGTCGTCGACGCGGACGAGATTATCGGAGCGCATGCCGAAGTAGGTCGCGGCCAGCGCGAGCTCGTGTATTGCCATGTTCTTAAGCATACCTTCCGAGTTGCGCTCGAAACACTCGCCGAGGGTCGCGTCGGTGTAGTCGTTCAAGCTCACGAAGGTCACGAGATCGTCGTGGGTGGCGTAAGACAGAGCCTTGGACACGTACTCGGCGATGTTCTTGATGAAGCCCATGTAGACGGGGACCTTTCTCTCCTCGGCAAACGAAGCCATCGCCTCGAGCTCCGCGACGCTCGGGGCCCCCGGTTTCTCGAGAAGAATGTGGGTCGCGCCACCGTCGATCGCCGCGCGGAAGAGCTTGGGGTTGTCTGCGGTGCGACCCGCGATCAGCGCGATTTTGGGCGACGAATCGTCGCCCCGTTGCCAGCAGTCGTCGAGCGTCGCCGAGAACCGCACGCCCGCGGGCTCCCACACGGCCTGGCACCCTTTCTGGAAGGCTTCGCCCGCGGGAGAGTCTTTCCCCCCCCCAAGGAACCAGGGCTCGACGACGTCGCTCAGGCGCCCGCTCGGGCACTCGCCTTGGACGAGTTGCAGTCCGTGGAACCAGCCCATACCGCGTCCCGGTACCCCGCACCCGACGATCGCGTAGTCCGCCGACATAGTCATGGGCCGCCACGTGAGCGCGGCGCCCGGCGCGACGAGAAAGAGGCATAACGACGACGACGACAAAAGCATTTTATTTTATGTGTGGTGGAGATTGGCGCAGCTGGTATGAGTAATGAAAACTTGCTTCAACTTCAAGTGTCTCGTAAGTGGGCGTCGTTGTCGTCGGGGGTGGTGGTTGAGAGCAGCAAGTCGAGGATGTGGTGGTGGTTGGAAGGAGGGGACGTCTGTATCTGGTGCATCGAGGTGCCAGGAATCTTCTTCTTTTTGGCGAGGATGAGGGCGGCGTCGAGCCTGCGAAGAAGAGCGAGCGGGCGTAGTAGTAGTATAAGAAGAAGAAGAAGTAGGGTGGGTCCAAACAACAAACAAAGATAGTGTGGACGCACGCGAGGGTGGCCGCGCGGGCATCGGGGACATGTTGGCCGTCGGGAAAGGGGAAGAAGAGGGCCTCCTCGTTTACGTGGAGTCTCGCCATCGGGGGCGCAGGGGACGACCCTGACGAGGGATCGAGGGGAGGGGTGTTGGGGGTGTCGCGTCCCAGGCGACGCAGGCATCGGGGGTCGCGGATCTCCTTGGTCGCCAGGGCGAGGGCAAGTCTCGTCGCGAGGCTGTCGTCGTCGGTCGCGAGGCCTAGGAGCAATACGTAACTGAACGAAGTACACTGA